>JAHRHJ020003811.1:274754-335032 GCA_019776745.2 Taxus chinensis
GGTCATTGAGGAATACTTGGGCTTAGAGGGTGGTCCCCCTGATTCAAACACTCCGCGTTTTACTTTACTGGGAAGAATCGAACAATACCGGCGATCGCCCTACTATAGCTATAGAAGTCAATGGGGGACTGACGCCCTCCTATCTCTATATGGGATAACCTCTATATCCAATCCCATATAGAGAATCGGGGCCATACCATAGAAATCTATTCTCTTTGTTCAGTATAGGGCGCCATACCATAGAAATCTCTTTGTTCGGCCGAGTTCGAGAGAAACTATATAGGCCGTCGGGGAGGGAGGAACCAATCTACAGGGCTATCACCTTCTTTGGCCAGATCTTCCAACCTTTTCACAGTTCCCCCCGGTTCTTCCATCATCCACATGCCGGTGAATGAATTGCACAGAGAAGAAGAGCCCCGGCCCCCCTGCCCCCTTAGATGATGGCTGATGGCGACAACATAGAGAGAGAGGGGAACGCCTATTAAGATAGGGCCCTCTCTCTCTAGCCGAACTAGAACTATCTAGAGGCCGTTAGAACTATAGCCATCCCCCGGGGCCCCTATCTATATCTATCTGGGGGGGGTTGGCAGGTGGAATTCGATTATCTCGATTCTCTATATTGGGTGGGGGGGCTCCGCTGATGGATTTGCCCATTTGCCCAATCCGCTTTCGCTCGCCGCTACTAACGGGGTCTCGGTTGATTTCCTTTCCTCTAGCTACTTAGATGTTTCAGTTCGCTAAGTCTTGTTTGTGGACACGGTTTCCCGATCGGAGATCCATGGATCACGGACGGTATCTCCCCATGGCCTTTCGCCTTTGGAAGCGTCCTTCCCTCTCAATGCCCGGGCATCCATCCGATGCATTCCGATACAGTAGGCATTGAACCTACCAATATCGATATTGGCACAGCCCCCCCACCCAATATAGAGAATCGATAAATCAGGGGCTATCTACCTATCTATATATGGCAGGGCATAGATTTATCCGCCCCACTCAGATATAGAGCAGAGCAGAGCAGAGCATAGCATAGCATAGCATAGCATAGCATAGCATAGCATAGCATAGCATATATTTCTCTACTCTACAGATAGATACTCTAGGTTCTCTATTCTCTATGCCCTCTATATTGATCTGGCAACCAACCCGATACCCGCCCTATCTATAGATCTAGGGGCGCCCTATCTATATATCTGGTTAAGTTCTATACGATCGATCTATAGGGGAGGCCATATAGAATAGTCTCATTCAGGCCCTATCTATCTCTCTATTCTATGGGGGCCGATATATAGATAGAGAGAGAGAGGGATAGATAGGGGTGAAGGGGGCACCAAACAGAATAGAATAATGATCTATCAAATATGGATAGGTGGCCAGACGATCTATATTACATTAATATTCTGTATGGATAGGTGGCCAGACGATCTAGAAACCATATGCCCTACCCTATAGTTCTCTCTATCCGGCAAACATACATCTATATATGGGCTGGGCGGCCCAACCCCCAACCATATATAGACTATACCATACTAATACGTCGCATCCCCTATATATCGGGAGGGCGATAGGGGTGAGTATGATCCGATACCCATATATCTATTCTATTCTCTATTATATATGTAATACAAATAGATCTGATCTAGATGGATAGCTATCAGATCGCCCCCCCCCCCCTCTCCGGCGAGAGAATAGAGGGGGGTCGCCATAGACCATATAGTTCAGGGCCCTCCATATAGAGAATTGAGAATTCTAGGGGATCCGATACCTATATATCTATTCTATTATGATTCTGGGGGGCCCTGAACTCTAGTCTGCCAGGATCAAACAGTAGGCCCCCCCTCTCTCCGGGTGGGGACCTACCAATTGTATTTCTATACTATAGATTTCCTCCTTCCAGGCTAGGCTAGGCTAGGCTAGGCTAGGCTAGGCTAGGCTAGGCTAGGCTAGGCTATAATAGAGCCGAGCCAGGATCAAACAGTAGGCATTGAACCTACCAACCGATACAGATATTCAGATTGGCTCGGCCCCCCCCCTAACTCTATAGAGATCTAGATGGCATACATATCTATATAGATGGCCCCAACTCTCTAGATGGAGATGGATGGGGCCCCAACTATCTAGATGGCCCCAACTAGAGAGGAGAGTCTAGGCCCCCTCCCCTATATTGATTGATATCTGTATTCCATCTATATATACCCGAGGGGCAAACAAAACAAACCGGGACCCAACAACAATATATCTGTATTCCATCTATATATACCCGAGGGGCAAACAGGACCCAACTCTCCGTATTCTATATGCCCTATAGAAGCAGAGGGGCAAACAAAACAAACAAACCTATATGGCACGGCACTGCATAAAGGAAATGCTCGCCATAGAATATAGAATAGAGATAGGGGGGCCCCCCAGATATGGATAGGCCGCCCCGCCCCTATATAGATCAGATCAGATCAGATCTTAGTTCTGCGATAGCCTAGCTATATATCTCCCCCAGCCGGCCTACCGCCGTTCAGGGCAGATAGAGATATAGGGCCCCTGCTTTATCTTTATGATATCCCGCGGATCAAAAGGAAGAAATCTAGGGGATCACACCAGATCCGCTGATCCGCCGCACCCCCCCCCCCCCAGCGCTGCACTCGCCCCCTATGACGATATGGGATAGCCCCTATCTAGAACTCTCTATGGGCCCCGAACTCTCTATCCTATCTGGTCGAGGATAGCTATGGGCTCCCCCCCCCCACCCCCCCACTCTCTATATTGTATTATATATCTTATCTCCCCCATCTAGAGAAAACTGTTGGCGCGAGGGGAGGCAGATCTCTATAGGCTTGAATACCTCGGCCTCCTTTCTTTCGTCGGTATACTCTATCTCTATAGAAATCTAGCTGCCCCCCCCCTATCTAGATAGGTATGGAGATAGATATGGCCCTCTATATAGAGTATATATATAGATACTCTAGATATGGGCCGCTTCAACCCCGACCCAAGTAGATATAATACATAGCCGGTCGACTCGATCGAGCCGGATCTGCCAATCAATCAATAGGCCTCGCCGGCCCACTGACTGCTCAACCATACTGTATTAAAAAAACAAACACCGACCCCGGTAATCCATGTTCGAACTGGAGATATCTATGGCTTTCATCCGGAAAACACACCCCGGTGATCGATCTAATCTGAACTATGGGGAATCTCCCGCCCTCGCCTGCCCTATACATATAACTGATTTGATTTCTATGGGTTTCGACTGGGCGCCACGCCGATCCCCGTCTGTTCGAACTAGAAAGATCTATGGCTCAACATGACGTCATTGCGATAGATCTATTTAGTGAAGGCGGTGAGCTGCCGGCCGTATCATATCGCATAACCGGTTGACTATCTAGATCTATAGCTCATCCGCCCGGCTCGACGACTATCTATAGCTATAGTATATGGCCCATCTCCCAATATGGCAATCGATCATGCATCCGGGTATTATGTATGCATCCGCCCCCCCCCCGTGAAACAAAGATTCATTCGGTTCACAATGAATCATGAATGGGTAGGTGGTGGCACCAATACCAATCGACTACCCAATACCCCGACTACCCAATACCGGTAGGTGGGTGGTGGCGCATCAATGGGCCTATATATCCATGGGGGGCCCGTACTCCCGGAATCGACCCCCCCATATAGAGAGAGTAGATAGATACGAAAACGATACGACCCCTCGTGATACATTGTTCACTGGAGGCGGTCAACGATTTCGGTCGCCCCTCTATATGCATCTGCCGAGTGCCTCTCGGCCCCCTTAAAGAGGAAGGCCGAATAATCGAATCATATTACGTATGGTTTCTCCCTCCCCATATAGAAGTATAATAGGATATACCCCCCCCCTATTCCGATCTGCCCTGGCTCCCCTCGATAATATCCCCCATAGATATATCGAATCATAATTCCTACCCTAGATTAGGGATATCTGATCTATCCCTATAGATAGGGAACTGGTGAGAAGGCCGATTATCGAATCCCCCCCTATATATTCGTATGGTCCCCTCTCTCCTCCTCTGATTGCCGATCTATATCTAGATATATATAGGTCGAATCCCCCCTCCTCTCCCTCTTACTTCCTCCTCTCCCTTCTGATCCTCCCCCTCCCTATGATCTCCCATAGATAGGAATAGATCTATATAATCCATCCCCGGGAAATAAAGGTAGGATAGGAATATCTCGACTCCCTATCTTTATCCCGTAGGGGATATATAGTAGATATATCTCTCCCCTGTCCCTCCCCTTCCCTCCTCCCCTTCCGAACCTGCCCCCTTTTCTTTTGAGAGCTCGACTTGACTCGAGCTCCCAGATAGTTCTATAGGGTAACTGTATTTATGTATTGGTTGCCAATCATATATGTATATATATATATAGGCTAGGATCAACCTCTTGAGAAGAACCAGACCCTATGAATTGCCCTATCTATAGATATCTACTATCACCATATCTATAGTTCAGGGTAGGAGACCCTCCCCTCTAGATATAGCCCCTAGAACTCTATCTGGAGGGGAGGTTGAATATAGAGAGAGGGGGGATCTCCCCCGGCCCTCGACCCAACCCTCTCCCGTTGGTCGCATGGGTATATAGGGGCGGCCCCCCTCCCTCTATATCTTCTCTCCCGGTGGCCGGGGCCATCTCCCCAGTTCTCTCTATAGGGCCCATCTCCCATCTCTATTCTCTACGTGATACGACTGATATCACGCCGGGCTCTCGACCCCCCTCTCTCCATATGGGGAGAGCCCTTATTATATCTTATCTTATCTTATCTTATCTTATCTTATCTTATCTTATCTTATCTTATCTTATCTTATCTCGAGGGGAGAGCTATATAGATAGATATATGGCGACGGCCCCCTATCTAGAATTGAATTATCTCGGTATTCTCTATATCTTATCTATATGGGGCGGGCCCCCCCCCCTCCCTTATTATATATATCTCGGCTCCCCCGGCCCTATCTAATCTGAACGGTCGAGCTCCCCTAGATATGGATATGGATATGCCTATAGTTCCCCTAGATTCTATAGTTCTCGGTCTATGACCAGATAGGGATGGGTTTAGGTTTCCGCCCAGGGACCCCAGACCGGGTTCTGATTGGGATTAGGTGGTGTATAGGATTAGGGACTCGAAACCCCCTAGTTAGATCCATTAGCTATATGGTTGCCCAAGATTCATAGATAGGGTCGAGACCCGTTGGAATGGAGTAGGCCCTATCTAGAACGGCCCTATCTAACTACATGGGGATCGGGTTGCAGCTAGACAGCCCTGCTATCCTGCAGGGCAACGACCGAATGAATCTAAAGGAAAGGCGGTCCGGTCCTATTTATGTCAATTTCTGTACAATTCAACTCTACCCAGAGAGTACCGGGCCGGGTCTAGATAGATAGATAGAGAGTATACCGCCCCATCTCTATATCTAGATCTAGATTTGCACAGATATTGTCCTGTCCCTCTATCTAGAATGGGAGATCGTACCGTACCATTATTGTCCTGTCCCTCTATCTAGAATGGGAGATCGTACCGTACCATTTATGTCAATTTCTGTACAATTCTTGTCAATTCATGTCAATTTCTGTACAATTCTTGTCAATTTCTGTATATATTCTGTACAATCTATAGGGGTCTCTATAGGGAGGGGGAGGGCCTCCAGATATAGATAGAGAGAGGGGGGGCCTCGAACTAGATGGAGGGGGCCCTCGATAGAGAGGCAGGGAACCTCTATCTATATGGAGGGGGGCCCTCTATCTAGATGGAGGGGGGCCCTCTATCTAGATGGAGGGGGGCGCTCCCTATATCTAGAGGAAGGGGGGACTCTAGAACTAGATAGAGGGGGAGGGCCTCCGGATAGAGAATAGAATAGAGAGAGGGGGGCCCTCGATAGATATGGAGGGGGGCCTCCGGATAGAGAATAGAGAGAGGGGGGGCCCTCGATAGATATGGAGGGGGGCCATTCGAATAGAGTGAAACCAGATCGAGGTTGAGGCGAACTGGTATAAAAACCACATACTAGAGGCGAACCGTACTATATTTATTGATACAACAGGTCTTTTCATTAACAGTAGGCACTGAACCTACCAACTCTATTTCATACACCCCCCCGTCTTGTCTGTTGTTCTACCCCCCCAGGGGGGTCTAGCCCTATAGGGCTAGGGGGGGGATCCGTTAAGATGAGGTACGGTTGTCCTTCGTACCAACGGTACTTCGGACAATACAATACTAAGGAGTTGTCGTTTGTTTGTCCCAAGTCCCTTCGGTCCTTAGGACAAACAAAAGTTGTTAACTTTGTTTAGTTCTCATTGTCCTTTGTCCCTTTGGGACTTCGTATTGTCCCTTTGGGACTTCGGACAATATAACAAGGACTATGGTGTCGAGACAACAAGGAAACTGACTTGTTGTTTTGGTTGTCCCAAGTCCCTTCGGTCCTTAGGACAAACCGAATGGTTTTGTTTTCTTGTCCTTCGGACCTAAGGGACGAAGTCCTTCGGACGAAGTACCTTATGTCCATAGGATCAAGATGTGTTTAGTTGTTCTTGTCCTTCGGACTTAAGGTACGAAGTCCGAAGGACGAAGTACCTTATGTCCTTAGGATTGTACCTTATGTCCTTAGGACACGACAAAGGGGGTCTTTGTTTTGATACGGGGGTCTACCCCGATAGGGGTAGGGGGGGGACCACGATCATCTCTGTGTTAATCTAGAGATCTGTATTCTATATGCCCTCTCTCTATATTGATCTGGGCTTGATCTCTCTATCTCTCTGGGATAGATCTGTATTCTATATGCCCTCTCTCTATATTGATCTGGCCTCCACTTATAGAGTATAGAGGGCTCCACCCTCTCCTATAAATTGAATTCTATATAAGAGTTCTTCTAGCATCAGTCGCGTATATTATATAATGAATCTGATCTGATCCCATATCCCATATCTGTTTCATCTATCTCCCATGATTGATATCAGTTGTATCACGTATATAATCAGATATGATCTGATCTAGGACCATATATCTAGGGGGGATGCTCCACCTATATCTAGCATCAGTCGAGGGTTGGGTTTCTAATCTCTGATCTAGGTGGGATGAAACAACTAGATCAGAGATTAGAAACCCAACCCTCGACTGATATCACGCTAGATAGAGATAGAGTGGAGGCCAGATCAATATAGATTAGATAGAGGGCATATAGAATACAGATCTCTATCTATCTATCTCTCTATCTATCTACATGGACTACTCGATGGAGGCGCTACCTTACAGCACCGGGCGGGGAGGGTGATAGATAGGGCGGGCCACCGGCCGGTGGGAGGTGGGGCCCTCCCCAGAGTTCTGTATTCAATGAATCCCGAGGACGAGCCTGAGAAGAATCGGCACTAATGAAACTACTGGAAGGAAGCGAATAATCGGCACTACACTCTACACTAGAGTATCACATACGCCGGGCCGGGGTACCCTATAGTTAGATATGGCGACCCAGAACTATAAGATAAGATAGTTCAGGGAGGGGGCCCGCCTCTAACTAGATATATCCGCCGCCAGATAGAACTCTAGGCCGCCTCTATCGGGCCCCTAGAAACTGATAGGCCCGGCCAAGCCCTATCTATATATGGTGCCGGGGTCGAGATCAACAAATCCCGGCTCAACCCTTATATCGGATCGGGCCCCCCTATCCTATATATAGAACTGTTCCCCTCTCTAATCCATATGGCCAGATGCATGAATAGTTCCCAATCCGATCGGTTCAATGTCTAGTTCGTATTCACTCCCAACTAGATATATACGACTGTCTGAGGTGAGGAGCCCTATAGTTCTATGGGGGGGGCAGACTCTAACTATATATAGCTTATGCCCATATATAGATAGGGCCCCCTCTATATAGATCTGGCAGATAGGGGCCCGACGGAGATAATAGATAGGGGCCTACTCTATATAGCTGTAGCTGGGCCCCGGGGTATATATAGATATATATACACAGAGGGCGCCGAATCTATACTATATGGGCCGAGGGAGAGGGACTCTACTATCCCGACGGCCTATCCTATCTATCTTCTATATAGAGTCGGCACTCCCCCGACCGATTCCTGCACTGCAGGGGGAGGCAGCTATATCTAGTCGGCCCCCTATATCTGAACTATGGGGCACCCTCCCCTCTCCCTCTATCTAGATATGGGATATGGACCGATAGGCCATAGGTTGAGGAACTCCCCCGCCCCTGAACTATCTGGAGGGGGAGGAGGACGGGAAGGTAGAACTAGATAGGCATATATACAGATAGGGCGGCCTACTCCAATCGCCGGGGCCCCCTCCCTGAACTATCTTATCTATCTGGGGGCAGCTATATTCTATATCGGCGGCCCTATCGGGCCCCCGCCCCCCCTCTCTCTCTATTCTAGAGAAAGGATAGAGAGCGCCCACCCGACTGTCTGGCCCCTATCCATATACGGGGCTCGAGAACGAGGGAGAATCTATAGCCAGGGCCCTATGCTGGGCGGGAGTCTATATAGAGAATGGGGGCAATGAGGCCCGGGGGCCCCCACCCCTATATAGAGAAGGGGGGCCCCCTATCTAGATAGCTGCCCCCCTATAGATATAGCTGCCCTTTCGTGATCTATATAGAGGGGGAGGGGTAGGGGGAGGGGGCCCTATCTCTATATGGCGGGAGGCCTATCTATATATGGGGCCATAGAGAGCCGGGAGATAGGGGGGCCCATAGAACCCCTCTAAATTGATTGTTCTCCCCGGGCCGACCCCTATTGATTTGATTTGATTTGATATGAATGGGATGGGGAGGTATCTCTATAGAACTGGGGAGAATAGAATAGATTCTATCTGGGGGCCCCTATCTATATATTGTTGGCCAACCGGTGATGGCATCTCGTCGATCGATCAACCGGCCCTCCCCCCTCCCTATTCTATTCTATTCTATCTTATCGATCCGAGAGAGAAGAAAGAGCATCGATCGATCGCCCTATCCATACCATATACTAGATCTATATGGGGCCCCCGCCCAAACTATAGATGTAGATCTAGGCTCTCCCCCGCGCCATATGGAATAGATATCGCCATATGGAATAGATATAGAGAGGGGGGGCAAGCATCCGATCCGGCTTATGTGATTGATATAGGGGCCGCCGTATATAGATAGGGGCCGCCATATAGAGTCTAGATAGGGATATGTATATGGGTTAGGTGCTGACCGCTTCAACCCCCCATAGAATAGTTCAGATAGGGGCCGCTCCCCGATACCTATATATCTATCCCCCACCCCTTCCTATCTTATAGTTCTAGATAGGGACCAACCCATGATTGGGACACCTATTCCATCACCCACTATGATTGGACCAACCTATGACCAGACTGATCGGTATGAGATGAGACACCCGGACTGATTGGTATGAGATGAGACACCCAGACACCTCGGCATTGAATCAACCCAACCCAACCTACCATACTCCCCTCCCCTCTTTTGATATGGGGGGGCCCATAGATTCTATGGTGATGGTGCCCCCTAGATCTCTATGGGGAGCCCCCCCTCTCTATAGTTCTTCTCTATGGGGGCCCGCCCCTATATAGATTGGTCCTATACCATAGTGATGCCATACTGCCATACTATAGTGAAGTGATACAGTCCATTCCCGCCCTATAGATTTCTATTTCCCAGCTAACGCATGAAACAATGGGGCCTCTTAATGCCAACTAGATCTGTGGCCGTGGCCAATCCCAGATATATGATATATAGGGCGTCTGGGTCCTTCGCCATTTCATTCATGGTCGGTGTATCAGAGATAAGATATAGATAGGGCATGGAGACCCGCTGGGAGCTTCTCCCTCTGCAGGAGCTTTGTCCAGAGATATAGATATATGGACCCGAGCCGGACCCGGATCCGGCCATCCAACTACACTTGATCCAGAAGTAAACCATGGAAATCTATATGGTTTGGTTGATACCACCTGCGATTCATAGATCTCCGATCGGAAACCCTGGATGGGGTGGAATCCAAGAGAGTAGGGGGCTCCGAGTCCCTTCCACGCGGCCAGAGGAATAGTATTCTAGAATTCATAGTAGGCTCCGTCTCCATCTGGAATTGGATGGGGCCCTACCTACAGAACCGGCCATAGATTGATTGGCCGGAGGCCCTCTCCCCATCCCCATCTACTAGTGAGGGGTGAGGGCCCTATATATCTTATCTGGCCCCCTACCCTGGCATTTCTGCACTCGACCAACGGAAGGAGATCGACCCGACTCGACCACCGGGAGAGCCATATATAGATAGGGAAGAGATCTATATAGGGAACACATGAACCGATAGGTCGAGGGAGATAGATAGGGGGGGCCATAACTCTATCTATGGTAAGTCGATTCCGAAGGAGTGCCCCCTACCCCCTATATAGATCTTATCTGGGGCACTCGACCTACTATCTAGATATGGGTTGGGTTCGAATGGCTCAGCAGGCAGGTGCCTTGGGTTTGGAAGGGTCTCCCTATCTATAACTAACTATATGGAGGGGGGGTCCCTATCTCTGCCTATAGAGAGGGGGGGGGGCCGGTCTTAGGAGTCATAGGATTCAAGAGGGAGATAAGATCTATATAGAGCCGCCATCGGGGGGTCCCCCACCTACCTTCTCAAACTATAGATATGGGGAACCTTCCTCACACCAACCCCAGAACAAGACTGACTCTAATCAGAGGGGAGGCAAGGCATATAGGGGAGGCCGGCACCCCTCTCAACAGATATCTATATATATATATATAGATATAGATTTCTCTCCGGGGAGGCACTCTGAGGCAAGCAAGGCATATAGGGGAGGCACCCCCGGGTGCGCACCACCTACCCTTTCTCAGATCTCTATTTAAAGGACGGACGAGAAAGGCGGCAACCCATCACCTATCTATAGATTCTATGGGGCCCAGGACAAGACAACACAACACAAGACGAGGAGGGCTTCCTGAGATATAGAGATATAGGGCCTCCCCAGAACTCGGGTCGGTGAGGAGGGGCAATAACAAACCCACCCTAACCCCCCTCCCCCTCTATATACTCGAATAAGTATAGGGGCGGGGGGGCACCCCATACCAGCCAGATAGATATAGGCTCGGAAGGGGAGGCCCATATACCATCAGCTTGTGTGGTTAGGCAGGTGGGGATATTGTTAGTGATGAACCCCAGAACAAGACAACACAAGACAATATTCGAGAGGGGCCCCTGATTCTATACGTAATATGTCTGTCCGGTGCCCCTCCCCTATATAGATATATATAGATATATATCAAGGAAAGGAAGCAACCCTGCCTAACCAGAATAAAGGGAGGAGGGGAGGTGGTGAGGGTGGGGTTCCTTCCTTTCCTAGCTCTGCTCTGCCTATATAGATATAGATCTGGCTAGGATATCTATATAGATCGGCGGCCTATATATAGATCTGGGTGGGAGATCGGCGGCCTATATAGATATATATCTGGCGGCGGATAGATAAGATAAGATAAGATAAGATAAGATAAGATAAGATTCTATCTATATATATATCTATATATATAGAGGGGGATCACTATTCTATACGTGATATGACTGATGACTGAGGGAGAGCCATATCTATAGATAGGCCCCCGGCCTCCCGAGCATAGGCTATATGGAGTGGAGCCCTACAATTTTTCCGTCGGCCCCCCTATCTATAGTTCTCCCAACTAGAGAGAGTCGCCCCCTCCCCTATATAGAGATATGGGAGGCCCACCCACCCCTCCAGCTATCTCTGCCTCCCAGGTAGAGCTATATAGTTCTATAGAAGGCCTCTGCCAATACCCCAGAAGGCTTATATAGATAGGGGCTCCCCCGTGCCATCCGAACGGGGACCCCCCGTGAAATGAAAGATATCCTATCCCCCGTGCCATCCGTTAGATAGATAGGGGATAGGGAGATCTATATAGATTCCCCTGACCATCCGAACTCTAGATAGGGGATAGGGCCGATAGGGGATTGATAGGTGGCCCCCCAGTGCCATATATCGATAGGGACCTCTCGCCCTATATCTAGATAACTGATAAATGCCGGCCCCATATATAGATAGGGGGGGGCACTCTAATATCTATATATTGGTACTAAAGATTGATGGTACTAAAGATTGTTGCCTGCCACCCGAGACGAACGGAGAATACAACTATATATCTTTCTTCGGAGCGGAGTTATGCGAATCTATATATATCTCTCACTCGCCGGCGGAGGGCCATATATATAGATAGGCGGAGAATCATCAATCATCCATATATCATCCCGAGATAGGAGATAGGGAGCCTATATATCTACGGGGCGCCGCTCACCCCCTATCACACTCGACCGACTCGCCATATCTATATATAGGGGGCACTGGCACTCACTCGGATCGGGGGTAAATGAAGATTCTATTTTCATTCCATTCTGATTAGATCTCGAGTTATAGAACTCTCGGGGGCACCTCGCATAGAATATAGGTGCCGGAAACATAATAGAGTAGAAACATAGCTATATAGAGTAGGGTAGGGCCCATATAGAGTATCTCCCTATCCCTATGCCTCTTTCGTGCCCACCTACCCTACCCTACCCTACCCTACCCTACCCTACCCTATATGTCGGTCGTCTTGTCTATATGGCGACAGTTCTAGTTAGTTCTGGGGCGACTCTCTCTAGTTGGCCCCCTATCCCTATCTCTCTATGGGGCCCTATATCTATCGCTCGACTAGCGGCGCCCTCCCCTCGATTGAGCCTACTGATGAGATGATATTCTCTCCAGATGGATAGAATCTATAGGGTCGAGGGGGTCGAGCGCCTACTCCTACTCTATAGTCTAGAATAGAGAGTATAGAGCTTCCGTTCAGATAGGGCCTCGGCTATATAGAGTAGGCCGTCGCCATATAGATATAGATCTATCTGGGAGGAGGAGGGGGGCGGTCGAGCGCATATAGATAGTCGCCCTCCCCGACCTCCCCCAACTAGAACTCTAGAGAGTTGTCGCCATATAGATCTATACAGGGCGCACCGCACCATATAGAGTCGAGTCTAGATAGGGCGTTAGATTCTAGATCAGATAGGCCCCGCCCCTACCCCCGCCCCCACCCTATAGATCTGATCTATCTGGCTATCGAGAAGAGAGGAGGGCCCCCGGCACTCGACTACCCTATATCTCTCGAGAGGAGGGCGAGGGTTTGATCTCAGCTTAGATCGCTGTGGTGTGATAGGGGGTCTATCCCATATCTATCTATCTATCTATCTATAGGGGGAGCATCAAATCTGGGGCGGTCGGGCACCACAGACATGGATGCCCACCGAGTGCAGATAGAATAGATAGGGGCGGCCATATATCTATATCTCACCACATACACATATCTAGCATGGATGCATCCATTCTATCCGCCATTCTCTATATCCAAAGGAGTGATACAACCAGTCACAGTCATTGGTCCATATCCATATAGAGTAGGCCGTCGCCATCTCATCTCTATATAGATAGATAGAGAGATAGATAGAGGTTGGGTTGGCGCCTCCCCTCCCCTCTATATAGATATGGCGAACCCAACCCGGCCCTGGCCTGGTGCAAACCCGGCCCTGGCCCGATGCAACCCCGGTTGGTAGTGAGCCAACCCTCTAGATCCGAACCGAACCCGGTTGCCCATATCTATATATTGGCGCCTCTAGAGGGACTCTTTCTCTCCCCTAAGGATGAGCTAGAGGGACTCTTTCTCTCCCCTCGAGATGCTATCTGTGGATAGATGAGTTGTCTGTACGAGATGAGTTGTATCTGTGGATGAGTGGGGTGGATAGAGTTGTATGTAGGTATGAGTGGGAAGGATAGAGAATAGGGGGAAGGGGACCGGGCACCCCGCTAACTCCAAACGAGGGGGGGGGGGGCGACCCCACCGGCTAGAGGATATAGATAAGCCGACCACCCGAGAAGACCCCCTCTTCTGATAAGCCGACCACCCGAGAAGACCCCCTCTTCTGATAAGCCGACCACCCGAGAATCTCTATGGCTAGGGCTAGCTACTAATCTCTATGGCTAGCTAAGCTACTGATCAGATATGGGCCATATCTAGAATCTAATCTATATATAGGGGGGGGCTACTGATGAGGAGAACACACTGAGGAGGCGACCACTCTGAGAAGCCGACACCCGAGAACACACTGATGAGCCGACCACTCCGTCTCTATTAGTCTATAGAGATCTGGCCACTGCTCTACTGTATCTAGCATTATCTGGGGCATGGCCATAGATCTATCGATCTCTAGATCGGACCCCCCTCTATTCGATCTCTATCTCGGCCCCCCCCCTATATTCTATCTGATCAGATCTCTATCTATCTCTCGGCACTCCCTCATCTCGATGTCGGGCCCCCTCTATCTCTATATCTATATCGGAGCTGGATAGAGAGAGCCCAGATAGATATATAGGCCTGGCCATAGAGAGATAGATAGATCCCAACCCTCTAGATCCCTCCCCTCGAGCCGCTCCCCTCTAGAGCCCCCCCATATCTATATATTGACCAACCAAACCCTCTACTCTAGATCCCAACCAACACCAGCCACCCGTGGATAGATATAGATGGCCACCCGTGGTATCCCGTGGATAGAGATCCCCGTGGTATCCCGTGGATAGATGGGCACCCGTGTATCCACCCGTGGTATCCCGTGGTATCCAATCCACCCTCCCGTGGATGGAGATCAATGCCGGCTCCCCTCTCCCCCTTCGGGAAGTCTATATTGGCCAGGCCAAAAAACTCTGCTCTATATTGGGGAGGGCGTAGTCCTTCATCTGGATAGAGAGATGGATAGATAGAGAATCTAGAGAGAGAGAGAGATATAGAGAGATAATCTATAGATCTGGCCCCCCCTCCCATCTATCGTCGTCTGGTCCCCCTGGTCTGCTTTGGCCAAAGCCCTATAGAGTCTGGTCTGGCCACTCCCCAGATGTATGTAATACATGTCTGCTGCTGCTTTGATGATAGTCTGTATCTCTATTCTATATGCCCTATCTCTATCTCTCATGTGTCTAGGAGAGTAGAGAGACCTAAATAGAGAGAGTATAGTTTAATTGGCCCCACCCCACTCCCCCGGATTGAAAGGGGGGGCTGGGCTAATGCACGGCTCCCCTATCCCCGGAGATATAGGTGGGGGGGAGACGCAGAGACTATCATCTGGATCTAGACTCCCAATCCCTACTCTAGATACTATACCCGGCCCTCTCTATCTATATCCTATCAAGCTGGGCTATAATAATCTAATATATCTATAGGCAACCTCCCCTCTAGATAGATCCTAAACCAACCAGTGACCCCTAGAGACCAGAGAGATCTCTATCTATAATACCTATAGAGGCTCCCCGGATGGATATAGATATAGATCTAATCTCTATGGCCCACAACCCGATCCCCTCTGAAATCCCATCGTCTGTGATCGGGCACATCTGAATCACTACCATATCTACTACTCGTAAGATAGGGGCTATAGATCTAGGGGCCCCACCATACAACTTCTATAGATAATATAGGGCCAATAGATCCCAATGAGATCTATAGACCCCGGTATACTCTCGGGGATACCTACCTCTATCACTCCCCCATATAGAGAGATGGCTCAGATCCGAGAGAGAAATATAGACATTAAGGCAAGATGGAGAGACTATTATCAATCATCAGGCGGAGGGTATAATCAGGGTAGGATTGGGCTAGGACCGAAAAATTCCCCCATAGTATATAGGCCCCCCCCAGATCCCTATATAGGACTCTCTATATCGAGAATAGGGCATGATATAGAGGGATCCTATAGACTATCCGACCCCCTAGATATCTATATAGGTAGATATCCAGACTATAGAGATATGATACTTATCGATCAGGGGGGGGCCCTCTCCATGGCCCTCTATATGATGATCTCCACTAGATAGAGATCTAGTATCGGGAGCCCCATAGTAGCCTATATATAGATATCTAGCTAGAGGGGAACCCATCCATATCTAAGGGCGGGTACATAGGATTAAGGCGGGGGGGAGATAGAGAGATTATCAGGACCCGAGAAGATCCTCCCCCTCTGGAGATCCCGACAATTTGAGCCCCTCTCTAGTAAGGACCACCCGAGACTCTCTATGGATGGGCTAGGTACTAATCCTCTCCCCTGCTATATCATATATATCCTGGAAGGATAGGGGCCCCCATCTAGATCTATACCTAGGATATCTATGGGGGGAGGATCGGGGGCACATATCTAGATGGCTACCTCTCTATAGCTCCCAATCCAGATGCTATATAGATCCCCCACCATCCATCTAGATACTCCATAGTCCGAATACCTCCGACTCAGCATAGGACCGATATAGTATAGATCCCATACCCTATCTATATATATGATCTACTGTCACAGGTAAACCCAGGCATCCTACCCTCAAGATCCCCCCTACTACCCTATCCATCTACGAGAGGCGGAAGCCCCTATTCTCTAATCTTCGATCTTCTGTCTCATCCCCATCTATATCTAGATCAGCCCCCCTCTAGATCTCCTGCTCTATGCTATATCGGATAGGATAGATATCTAGAGCCCAGAGGCATATAGGAGCTGGAATCATGTAAGAATAGATAGATAGATATAAATGCCATATAGATCCTTCAGGGGCGATCCTCTAGATGGATCTAGATAATATATCGCCCCTATGATCATCTATATCTATATAGATGGGCCCAGAAAACCCCATATTCTATATCCCCCTAGATAAACTATCTAGAAAGGAACCCCCTATAGATATATCCCAACCCGAGGCCCCACTCTATGGATCCACTATTCTCTCTATCCCGTGCTAAATTGCCACCCGTGATCCCGTGATAAGATTAAGGGTCGAGACTCTGGATAGATCTAGTCTTATATGGGTATAGTTATCCCCTATGAAGGTCTGTGATATATCCTCGTCGTCTCTCTATACTATATGGGATGGGAAGGGAGGGGGGCTCCCTTGGGATCTATATTGGGGGGCGGTAATCGGTAATATATTCTCTATAAGGGAGTAGTCTTCATCTAGATAGAGAGATGATAGATCTCTAGAGAGAGAGAGATAGGTAGTCCGAGATAATATCTATAGATCTGGCCCTCCCTCCCATCTATATCTCGTCTGGTCCCCCTGGTCTGCTTTGGCCAAATCCCTATAGAGTCTGGTCTGGCCACTCCCCCAGATGTAATACATGTCTGCTGCTTTTGATGATAGTCCCTCTATCTCTATCTATTATCGCTATCTCTATCTCTCAATCATGGCTCTAGGAGAGTAGAGAGACCTAAATAGAGAGAGATAGTTAGTTTATTGGCCCCACCCCACTCCACTGGATTGAAAGGGGGGGTGGGCTAATGCACGGCCCCCTATCCCCGGATATAGGTGGGGGGGGGACGCACCCCTTCCCCTCTGACTGACCAACCCGGCCCACTATTCTATATATCCGGCCCTCTACTCTATATCCCAACCCGGGCCCTCTACTCTATATCGCCAACTCTCCCCGACTCTATATCTAGCCAACCCAGATGGATAGATAGAGAGATAGATCTCTATCTACCTGGCCTGGCCATAGATGGATAGATAGAGATCTAATCTACATGGCCCCTCCCCCCTAGAGTCTAGTCTGGGCACATTGATATCACTACTTCGTATATAGATATAGATAGATGGCCCCCCCTAAACTATCTTAAGATAAGATATAGGGCCCCCCCATTCTCCCAATTCTCTATAGGACCCCGGTTACTCACTCACCTACCTACCCTCTACTCCATATAGATTAGAGCAAGATCTAGAGAGAGAGAGAGGATAGAGAGAGGCCCGGAAGGCAAGATATGGAGACGAGACTATTATCATTCAATTGGCGGTGGGGGGGTTTCGGGTTGGCCGGCCGATAGGGAGATAGGGAAGAGATCTAGATAGGGGGGGCCACTATAGAAAGTCATAGGGGAGATATAGATCTATATAGAGATCTAGATAGATATATAGATCTATAGATATAGATATCTATCTATGGGGGGCCCTCGATCGGGGGGGCCCCCCCCCTCTATATGTCTATAGAGATATAGATATGGAGTTCGGATCCTATAGTAGCCTATATATCCATCCGGGGCCGTCGGGCCCCTATCTATATATATGGCGTCAGTTGAGGCGGGCCCCTATAGTTCTTTTCATGCCCTCTCCCGACGGCCTGGTCGGAGTTGGGGGAGGGCCACTCTACTATATAGGTATAGAATCCTCTCCCGTTGGCCTATATATATAGGGATAGGGGCCCCCTCCTCGAATTCTAGATAATGACCTCGACTATATACATGGGTTGGCCCCCCCCAACCCCCTATAGTTCTATATGGCTCAGAGCGCCATATCCATATAGATAGAAAACCAACCTCCACTCCATAGTCCAGACTGAACCCCAACCCGTATATATGGGATGGCCAACCCAACCCCCAACCTCAACCCCAACCCCAACCCCCACCCCCCGATGATGCCCCCACGAGAAGCCCCCGAGAAGCCCCTCTCTATCTTCTCGGTCTCGTGGGGGCTTCTCGTCACTTTGATCGTCCGGCCCGTCGCTAGATCTATGATAAATGCCATATAATAGAGTAGGGCAGAGCTGGAAATGGTAGTTGTCTAGGTCTAGATATGGGGCCCGCCATATATTTTTCTAGGCGATCAATTATGAGATCGCCTATAGATCTATATATGGCTAGGGCCCTGAACTATTCAATACAGGGCCCTCCTAACCACTATCTAGAAAGGTTAGGCCCCTCTCTCTCTCTATGGGATGGGGTCGAGTGCTCATCTATTCTCTCTATCTGCGCTCTCACTCCTCCCCCCGTGAGTAGAGGCGGTCGAGCGGACTCTCTATAGTCTAGTCTTATATGGAATAGAGTAAATTGAAAGGTCTGATATGTCGTCTCGTCTCTAACTATATGGGATGGGATGGGGAGGGAGGTGGGCAAAACAGCGCCGGCGGTATCGGTATCTATTTAACAAAGTGAGCGGGGAGCGGGAGCGAGCAGAGCATGAATCGAGTTCTCTACGCGCCGGGAGAAAGCGAATCAAGACCCCCGGGCGAGTACTAGTACTAGGGCCCTATACTCTTTGATACTCTCTGGACATTCCCACTCCACCTGCTGGCCTGGCTAGTAGAATGGCAAGTCTATATCCCTTATCTCATACCTCGTCTCATACATTGAGAATTAACGAGGCCTGCCCCCCGGGCACACTATAGATAGCTATATAGATAGGCCTCGCCCTCCAGATAGAGATAGAGATCTAGGGGCCCCCATCCCTTCCTATTCAGTTCAGACCGAACGCTCCTCTTCCTCTCGCAACTAGAACTACTCTATACCAACTCGAAACCAGACGGCCTATTCTATACTCTACTCTATAGGGAGACCTTCGATACGGAGAGTTGGTATAGAGTAAGAACCTCAACCTCAACCCTATCGATGCGAACGGCATAGTGAGCGGATGGATCTCGTCGCTCGCTCATCAATCAGTTCGCTTCACCGACCGGAGAAAACCCGAATCGCCGATCGGAATAAGCTAGCATAGCAGCCGATCGAATCGGTAGCCAATCGGATGTTCCAAATAGAAATGGGGACTAAGCGGCCATCTGGACGAAGGAATCATAGGCCCTCCCCCCCATCCCCAATCGGAAACGGGATGAGATGAGATATATACCTTAGGCGGTGGCGGTTCAGTCCACCCCCTTCCCCGGCCCCACTCCCGGCCCATAGTCCCTAGCACCCATATAGACAGACATATATAGGCAGGCCCATAGCCCCCCCTAGCAGTCACCGTCTGTCCGGTCTGTTCGCTCACTGAAAAGTCTGTCTGCTGCTTACTGGAATGGGTATCCAGTAGGCATTAGCACAGGACGATCGCTTACACACATCGCTTACTACATATATATATACTATACAGATCGCGCAGACCTATGATTGGATCAGAGGCTAATCTCCTTCTCGAAGCTATAGCTATCTATATAGAGTAGGTAGGGGGCGCCCCGCCCCTACCCCATATACCTCGGGGAGCGGCCGAGTTATAAGTTCTATATAGATATAGAAATCAGTCGTATCACGTATATGAATAGAAAGGATAGAGAGAGGCGGGCCCATCTCCATCTATATAGAGGGGGGGGGGGGGGGGGGGAGGGCATACCCCGAAACGGGGAGGCGTCGGGGGAGTGCCTGACTATAGAGAGAGTTCCCTCTCCCCCAGCCAGCTATATAGAGTAGGCCGGGCCGTCGGGGGCCTATCTAATCTATAGATAGGGGGAGCACCACATCATCCATCCACCGCCCCCCCCTATCTGAACTATGGCATCCATCTAGCATCATCCATCTACCATATACCATATAGAGATATATCTATATATCTATAGAGGGGTACCAGTCATCCCCTATATTCTCTATATAGGGGCACCCCCTATCTGAACTATGGCATCCATCCCATCGAGACGAGACTCGACGATCTAACGATCCATAACGCCAGTACCCGTCACTCGGATAGGGGGGGCCGGTCACAATCGGGGGCGAGAGAACCTGTCCGGAGAGACCCAGAGACCCTAGAACTATCTGGGGCCCTCGAGATCTCTCTCTCTATATATGGGGCGTCGGGGCAAGGTTCATGTCTGTCTAGTCTAGTCTAGTCTAGTCTAGTCTAGTCTATATATGGGGGGGGCTGGGCAGTTGCTCCCTATAGATCTCTCTGGGGACCCCTCCCCTATATAGAGAGCTGATAGCTGATAGGAATAGTAAGCTATAGTCTAACCCGGAGTCCTCGAGTCCCTATATATAGATAGTAACCCGATAGGCTTCCGTCCAGTCTAGTTCCGTCCAGTCTAGAGAAACCTTCCGTCCAGTCGACCCTCAGAACTGTATGAGTCGTAGTGACCGGGGGACAGCAGCTTATGAATTGGATCGTAAGTCGAATGCCGCCCCCCCATCTCCATGGCTCCGCCCACTCGGCATACGCTTCTCCATTTGCTCAGGCCCTTGAACGATATCGAACAAGGCCCAGTTCGGGGAACAGGGGCCTCTCATTTAAGCGAGCGAGTTGGCGCCCCCCCTTCGACCTCCCCTATAGATCTATCTGGCCCTATATATATATATATATATATATCTCAGGGCCTGCGGTTTCGAGGTTAAAAAAATTCCAATCAATAATCAATCCTTCTTCTCACCAGATATGAGATATGGGGCCAGCCGCCCGCCCCTATATAGATATCTATCTCCAATAGAACTATTGATGATCTTTCCTATCTCACCTATCCACCGATCTCAACTGGGTCCCCCGGGCACCCTATATACGGATATGGCGCCCGGACGAGACCCCAGATAGAATAGATAGGGGGGGGGGGGGACTCGCCATAGAAATCTATAGGGCCTCCTCCCCCAGCCCAGCTATAGAGAGAGGAGGAGATAGTAGGCCGGCCCCTATCCCTTATCATATATGCGGGGCGGTCCCTTATCTATATATGCGGCACCCCGGGCAACGGACCTCGTCCATATAGAACTAGAGGGGGCCTGAATGAGACTAGGGGGTCGTCGAGAGCCTGCATGCATAACTACTACTATAGCTCTAGCTCCCTCGGTCCCCCCAGATCTCTATATAGAATAGAGGGGGAGGGGCTATCAGAGAGAGAGGCGGGAAGAAGATAAGATAGTTCAGGGATAGGGACTACCGACTATCGCTGGAGACTAACTATGTTATGCCCCAGATAGAAGATATAGATATAGGGGGGGGGGGCCCATGATGAAGACATGTGTTCTATTGGCCATGAAGACATATATCATTTCTTCAGGGTGACCCCATCCCCTATCTCCCATCTCCCATCTCTCTATATAGGATAGGGTGCGGCCCTCTCCCTCTCTATAGATGGGCCCCATCTATCTAGGGGGGCCCGCCTCTCTTAGTACCCGCCCCCCAGAGAGATCCATCTATCTACTAGATATGGGGGCCCGCCCCATCCCCATCCCCATTATATATAGGGATAGGGATATAGGGGATAGTAGGGGATCAGTCGAGCCCCTATCTAGATATGGACTAGATAGATATAGAGGCCCCCTCTCCCTCCCTATATAGCCGTATGGGCCCAATAGACTATGGGGGGGCCTCTCCCATCCCCCCATCCCCACCAGACCCCAGACCCCTATATTATCGATCTGTATATATGGGGCCCCTAAGGGGAATATCCTTCCTCCTTAGAGAATTAGGACAATATATAGATATAGAATCGAGGCGAGAGCACCTAGGCCCTATATCCCCCATCCTTAGTATCATATAGAATATTCAGCTATAGATATTTGTCCAATCCATAGATAATGATAGATATATAGATCCCAATATAGGCTTATATAGAGATATCTAGATTCTCTCATACCCTATAGGGGGGCTTTAGGATCTTAGATCTACTAGAGTCTCGATTATAGAGCCCCGATCTATAGAGAGATACCAGAGGGCTCTATATGATCTATATGGAGATCCATTGGCCCTTTATATCGGGACCTTCCAACCCTACGGAGCCATCTTCATGACTATACGATATGTCGGATAAGTCTAGAGATAATGGCTTCTAGGCTCCCTCATCTATAGAAAGATCTTCTATCTCGATCTACATTCTATAGGGGATGGATCCAGTCCTCAGTATATCTTAGGATAAGATCTATATCTGATATATCTCCACGGTCCTTCCTATCCATAGGATCTATATCTACTCGAATATCGAAGGGGCTAATAATAGGCTGCCTAGGGTGATATCCCTATATGGCCCCAGATAGATCTTCTACCGGGGTACCTCCCCTATGATACACTTATATCCCATAGCGATAGAAATCCAAGATTGAGATCCCATAGAGAGAGATCTATGATGTCTTCAGATAGCCTCTAGATATAGAGGATCTCAATTATCCCGCCTCTATAGCTCGATAGGATAGATCCGCCGCTGGATTAGCCTATATATACTATACTTAGAGGAGATCTAGCTAGGACGATCCTCTAGGGCAGTAGAAGAATTATCTAGGAATCTCCTCCTTAATCTTGCCCATCTAAAGGATCTCTGGGTCCCTAAATTGATTTAGGGCCATATACAATATCTATCTATATATCTATATTATAGCCTCCCAAACCTTAAATAATCTACCTGAAAGATCCAGTCTGGGTATATAGATATATCTAGAGAGATGAGTCCATTATTAGGATAGAGGCCCCCCCCATAGAGGATATATATAGGGTATAGAGAGAGCTCTAATAGAGCTAGTCATAGATAGGCTCTATATAGCGTATCCTGTAGTATAGATATGAAGAATCGCCCTGTCAACGATTGAGTCCATTATAGAGAAACTTCCATACTGGGATCGGGTCCCTGTAAGCCTGGGATAGCCTTGGGGGAGAATCCATTAGAATAAGAATCTAATTCGATAGATCATCTACCCCTTCTATATCCCGTTCCTATATCCTATTCTATTGGGGACATCTAATGGCCAGAATATAAGCTAGATAGATATAGATATTATAGGGAGAGTAGAGAACAGGGGCCTTTTTAGGGTTAGGATATTCTACTCCCCTAGATCCCAGGTCCTATCCCTCTGATATTCCAGCTATTTCGGAGGTTAAAAACCTTATTTGCATATCGGGCATAATCTCTTACCTATATCATATATGCGATATGGGGTCGGAGGGGGGGAACCCATCCATTTAGATTAGATATATAGAGCTTGAATCTAGGTATGAGCTAATACCCTATGATATATTCCTATATCATCTATAAACCATCTGGGACTATATGGAGATAGATAGCATCCATATGGTTCTAGATATCTAACTATAGAGTATCAGTATAGAATATTAGGGGGGATCGCCCCCTAAGTAGAGGGCCCTCGAGGGATAGCCTATCAGGAGGAGATAGAGGATCCAGGGCCCAGATCATAGATATATGAGCTCCCTTATATCTTATATGTAGGAGATTTAATATGGGGAAGGGGAGATCCTATAGGTAGATATATGAATGAGGGATAGATAGGGGTCGAGAGCCCCAGGGATCCCTCTATGTGATAGATAGAGTGGAATCCCCATGGTGCCTATAGAGAGGGAGAAGATATAGATAGATTCTAGTGATATATGATTCGAAGTCCTAGTATCATTTGATTCCCCCAGATAGATTATTGCCCAATAGAATAATATTCAGATAGGGACCATCTATTCAGGAGAATAATAGAGTATATTAAGATAGAGAATAGATCCCCTATCTTAGATGGGTGGATGTATCATCTATTCTATAGGGTAGATCCTCTCTAGAGGTAATAGATGAATCCCGTAGAATATCCTCTAGAGAGGGGTAGCCCATATGGTAGCGCCCATCTAGGGATAGGGAAGTTCCTAAATAGAGAGATCTCTCGCCTATCTCCTATCCCTCTCTATCTAGGGGGGAAGGAGACCCCCATCCTATATATATAGAGGGCTCCTTATCTCTCGAGGGTCAGATCATCCAGCTATCTAGATATGATATCCGATAGATATGGCGGGTCGGCCCTAGACCCTATCCGTATGGGCCCGAATGAGATAGGGGGGCCTATATCTCCATATCTATGGGGGAGTGCCATCTATGATCACTATATCTATTGATCCCCATCCATTGCCCTATCCACTCCAGATCGCCAAGAAAGATATGGGATATGGCGAATGGCTATAGTATATATACATACATATAGATATAGAGATCTTAGATCTGAGAGTCGCATCTTAGATCTGAGATATATATATATATAGGGCAGCCGGCGGCCAGAGAGATCTAGATTGATTGATCGATCGATTGATAGGGACGGGACGGTCTCTTCTCTCTCGGTCGGAGCCATCTCAAAAATCTATAGGAAAGAGATCAGTCACGAGGGACCTATCTAGAATGCTCCTCGTCCATTCGGCCTATAGTTATATCGATCGGGGGTGGTGGGTCCCACGTATGTGTTTGGGCGAGCATGCTCCCTATGAAGACTCTTATCCGTCCAGTGAAGAGAGAAGGGTGGGTGTTCCAACCTATGTGGTTGCCCTATAGATCTACCTGGCGTGGGGTTCCTTGTTTCCTAGTGAGACTAGATCTAGATAGATTAGCTCAGCTCATCTATCTATCTATCTATCTATCTATCTCGAGGGGCTATGTATGTATGTGTGAATGGGTGGGACTAGATAGATGAGATATGAGTCTAGATAGAATAGAGAGCTGGGTGGGCACATCCTCTATGGCTACCTGGTGGGCACTAGAGAGATCGTCATACGAGGGGTTGCATTCTGTAGATAGATGAGCACCCTTTCTGTCCTGTATACAGAAAAGGGGAGAATATTGAGACCTCGGATAGAGCACATAAACTTCTGTCTATAGAGAGAACCTTTTCTGTAGATAGAGAAATGGGTGGGCACTCTTCGTATCACGTCTAGAATACTTGTGCTCTCTTCGTATCACGTAGAGAGAGACTCGACTCGTCCTTGATATCGAGTGCCATATAGATATAGGGCATCGAGTGCCATATAGCCATATAGAGTTCAGGGGCTCCATATAGCCATATAGCCATATATAGCCAGTTAGAGTTCAGGGGGGGGGGGGGGGGGGTGCCATATAGAGTTCAGGGGTGCCATATAGCCATATAGAGTTCAGGGGGCTCATATCCATATAGCCATATAGAGTTCAGGGGGGGGGGGGGGGGGGGGTGCCATATAGAGTTCAGGGGCTGCCGTCCTCTCCCAGATAGAACTCTAGGGCCTCGGCATGGAGTATAGATATAGAGTGAAGAGTGAAGAGTGAAGAGTGAGATAGAGATATAGAGGTATAGAGTTCAGAGAGAGATCTAGAGAGAGAGAGAGATATAGAGTTCAGATAGAGAGAGAGAGAGATATACGTGACTGACTCTCAGTTCCGAACTCGTGACTGACTAGTATGTGGTGTGGTTGACTATCTATGTTCTCTATCTACTCTATATATAGCTCCTCCCCCGACGGTATATAGATAGCTGGGGGAGCAGCGCGGCTATATATAGAGAGCCCTATAACTAGTTCGGGGTATGGGGCGGGCCCCTCTACCTCTATATCTGGAGGGGAGGGGATCGATCCCCTATATCTATCTATCTATCTATCTATCTATATATCTATGGATATGGGCAATCACTCATACGATACAGTAGTAGGCTCTGAACTGCCATATGGATAGTTCAGGGCAACCCCATCCCCAGACCCTATCTATATATATATCTATATAGAGATCTATATCTTCCCCAGTATCACTCGAGAGCCTGCTCATACTAGAATCGACCGCCCCCCCCTAGAGAATCTAGAATCCTCTCCCGCTGCCATCCATATCTATGGGCGGATCTCTCCCCTATCCTATATATAGATATGGCTCCAACTCCCTATTCTATATGTATGCCCCCCAGATATCTCTCTACCCCCATCTCCAAAAGAGAGCACCCCCCCCCCCCCCTAGAGTTCTATCTGGATCTATCTGGCGTATCTATCCGATCAGCTACAAACTCTCCTCTTCGAGTCTATAGATTGACTATAGTGATGTCCCGACTAACTATAGTGATGTCCCGACTAAGACTAGTATGTCCCGTCCCGACTGAGATGAGACGACTGTATCATGTCTAGCGACGGGATAAGTGACAACTCAACTACCATCCATTCTAGACTCAACTACCATTCTAGATCTAGTTCTATAGCACTCGAGAACAAGACAAGATAGAATCTCGAGGTGGCACTCCACACTCCCCCGCTCCACTCTCCCGCCCCTATAGAGATCTGGAATGATACAGCTAGAATTCATGATGGGCCCCTATCTAGATCTATATATGGCCGGCCGGCCCCATCGGATATAGGGGCGTGAAACCGTTGAGCTCCGTATAGATTGATCTATATATGGGCTATAGAGATCAGATCTACCGAGACTCTCTCTCTATAGTCCCCAGTTGCCCCATAGATCCCTATCGGGGGGGCGCCCCTCTCTATCTATGGGGAGATAGGGGCCCTCCCCTTCTGTTTAGTTTCTATATGGGGGGGGGCCCGGGCATCCATCTGATCTATATGGCTTGGCTCGGAGAACCAACAAACATGGAACCAACAGAATTCCAACGGTCCCTCTATCTATCTATATGGCCAGCGGTAATCTATATAGATAGGGGCAATCATGCCATATAGAGAGAGTAGAGGCAGTGGGACTCTTATATACGTGATACGACTCTAACATCAGCCCCCCCGTGGTTATACCGGAGTGATTCCCATCGCCTGATGGATAAGAGGGTAAAGGCTATAGAGTATAGAGGGGCGGGCATATTCTCTATCTATGGGCTGGGATGGAGCATTCGATTCGTATCAATCACGTATCCATCCATCCATCCATCCATCCATCCATCCATATATAGAGAGATAGGGATAGGGATAGGGGAAGCCCCCCTGTCTCTAGATATGGGGCACTCCCATATAGATAGGCCTTCACTTCAGACTGAAGCCCCCCTCTCTCTATATGGGACCCAATCCTTCAATGATGGTATGAGGACCCATATATATGGGAGATCGAGGACAGAACTCTAGATATGGGCCTATCTCGAGTCCTCCAAGCCTAATACCCACTCTGAAGCCCCCCTCTCTCTATATGTGGGTATGATGAGGACTCCCCTATCCATATATATGGGAGATCGAGGACAGAACTCTAGATATGGCTAGAGATCGAGGACAGTTATATAGATATGGGACGAATACCCACTCTGAAGCCTCCACTCCCACTCTGAAGCCCCCCTCTCTCTATATGGGTGAGTACCCAACCTCCAACTAGAGATCGAGTCCTCCAATCCTTGATCGAGTATAGTATCTCCGACCCTCCCCTATCTAGAGTTCGGGGGGGGAGGGCGGGGGCGGCGGCCCGGCGATAGGCTATATAGATATCTATATATATAGAGGGGGCGGCTATATATATATAGTTTAGTTAGTCGGGCCCATATAGAGAGAGGGGGACTGGATATGGCCCCCCCCTCTATATCCATATAGATGGGGGCCCAGATCTATCTGGGGCTCTCTATAGAGCTGGTAGCTGGGGGGGGCCGCCCCCATATCTATATAGTTAGTTAGATAGGGCCCCCCCTATATAGATCTATATGGGAGCCGAGATATAATAGAGAGGGGGGGGGGGGGGCGCCCCGGGGGGATAGGGGCGAGCCCTCTATATCTCTTTGGAATATATAGCGCGTCGGGGTGAGCCCCCTATCTATATCCGGCGAACATCTGTAGAATCGAATATATGGCGGGAGAGAGCTGCCCCCACCTAGATCTATTTTGGGATTGGCTGGGATTGGGGCGGGATTGGCCCCATATAGTTGAAGCCATTCGGTATATAGATGGTCGCTCCTCTTCCCGTTACCATTCAATACCGGCAGAACCCACATGGCAGAACCTGCAATATCATAACCGGTCTGTCCAGGACGAGCTATGGAACAAGTATGCGGATGCGGTAGTTCTGAGAGTATCGGTAGAGCTCATAACAGTGTAGCAATCTGATTCATTCATAACAGTAATACCTGAACCCCCGACCCTATCGTGGTATGGTGAAATCGATACAATATAGTACAAGTCGGAACCTGATCCTCTCCATCTAGCTCCATATATATATATGGGGCCTGTTGTATCTGTATTCATCCCTTTGTTATCCACCACAACCCCCAACCCGTGAACTAGGAATCGGGAATCGCTGATCCGCTTCCCGGCTCGCTCATTGATCCGCCTCGCTGTATTCACCTCCGTGCTCGCTGTATTCATGGCTCAACAAAACAATACAATAAGTAGCTCTGCTCTGCTCTCTAGAATAGAGAGGTATGTATGGTCGAGGTCATTCATCCATGCAACTATGGGACGGGACCACCAACCCGAACTATTCTATAGATAGGGGGCCCGGGACCACCAACCCGGGGCGAGTGTCGAGGTCATTCATCCATGTGTTGGTGAATAGAGGGGGACGCTATATCTATATAGAGTTGACAGGACCGAAGGTCGCCTATATCTATAACTGTGAGGCCTATCTAGATCCCTATGACGATATGGGGGCGGCCCCCCTCTCCCCCTATAGACTCTATATATATCCCATCTTATCTCATCTTATCTATGATCGCCAGGTTTCCAGGAGTATCCCGGCCGATCGGACATGCATGCCGCGCAAGCGCAGCCCCACACCCCCGCTCCGGTTCGATACAGCACCACATCCATCTATTCGTTCTAGATGGTTCGCGACTGAGAATCAGAACTCCACTCCCAAAAAAAAAAGAAAACCGCCGATCGATCTAATAGAATATCATCATCTAGTTGGTGGTTGTCTGTCGTCCTCCTCATCATAGTCCTCTTGGAATCAATAGCATTTTGTCGGAATACGTCCTGTCTCTTCACTCTAGTAGTCCTATGCATAGTCAGTACTGTAGCCCCAATCATGGCTACTGATGGAATGGGGGACTAGAAAACCAAGAACCGAACGGAATAGTAGGTATGAAGTGAATTGCCCGATGTTTCCGAATTGGTCCAACCCTGTATCTCTCCAGCATGAACTGTATATCTAAGAGAGCTTGTACTTATGCTCGTTGGTAATAATGGAATGTGATCATTATCTGGGATGGGGGACATTTCCCACCGAAGGATCAGTCCAATAATACCGCTCACTGGTGGATAGCGCGATACCTTTTCGAATCTCCGCTATTTGAATATTCGACATCATAACCACGGGTAAGGATGAAACGGCAATAGCTCCTGTATAAACCACCGGGGAGATCATGGCGGGGGGGTCAGGACCTAACGAAATGGGTGAACCCGAGGTGTTGCGAAACACTGGGATGGAGGACGGAACGGGATGTACTGGATTCTTGGCGCGTACAACCATCGAACCGGGGACCAAAGCAGGGCTCGGCGAAACGGAAAGTATCGTAGTACGCCGTCCTTCCCTAGAATGGAACTTTCATGCCGGGGGCATTCAAGTTGATCCATTACGAACGACCGTTCGCATCTCATTATCTCATTTGATCCGCGGCACTCACTAAGCCAAAGTCGAGAAAGCGATAGCGATAAAGAGTTCGTTGGGCCCCGTCGGCAGCGCGATCCGCGGCCTGGAGTTCTGGGGCCCCCTGGATCAGTTGGATATTAGATCGATCGATCGATCGTACAATATCAATCAATCAATATATACTAGAGACAGTCATGTCATATCATGTTTATACGTTGCGTCGTACCAGTCTCACCCAACACCAGTTGCGTTATACCCAGTCCCAGTCTATGGTCCCAGATCGGCCCTCTCATTCAGATAAGGGCCCTCTCATGGGCCCCTAACGGAACGGATGGTAATGATTACGACCAGTGAACGAACTTGGTAGACAAACGGAGTTTATGCGCCGCTAATGCAGCAGCTTGTCGAGCATCTGACAAACTCACACCATCCATTTCGAATGGGATTTGTCCCGTGGACGCACGAGCAATCCAACCCGTAGGATTACCTTTCCCTTTTCCCATTCTCACTTCTGTGGGTTTACCGGTAATAGGGAGATCCGCGAATACTCTTACCCATATTTTCCCATTTCTTCGAAATTGTCCGCTTATAGCACGACGCGCTGCTTCAATGGCTCGATATGAGATACGACCGGCTCCACAACTTCTAATGCCATATCTTCCAAAACCAAGTTGTGTACCGCCCGCCGTTCGCAACCCCTACTACATACGCCTTTCCGGTATTTACGATATCTCGTACGTTTCGGATATAGCACGTCCCTTCTCTCCTATGGGAATGGGATCCACACTTTGACACCTAAGATTCCATAACGAGTAGAGACTTTCGCATAAGTGTAATCAATTTGATGGAGAAATGCATTACATGAGGTTTTCCCATACTCCATGCATTCAGTTCTAGTGATTTCTGCACCTTTCAATCAACTCGAAAAACAAATACTGATCCCCCCAACCCCTTTGGGCATGATTAATGGAATATCCCGAACTATTCGACCAAAAATGGAACAAAATGATCTTGTTCCGTCCCTCAGTTGGAAAGAGATGTTTTGAGCAATTGGAGAAGCACTTTGATAGTCAGATTCGATTTTGAACGACCCAATGGAGGTATTCACGTTTGTTCCACCAGACAGCAGCGATCGCATTTTCCTCACTTCGTTCGAGTAATATTTGTACCTGTACGGAATCCTTCTCATCAATCCTCCCAGGTCTATGTCTTTTCCTTCCAATCCCAATCTGGAACCTAGGCGGTTCCTTAATGCCCTCCCCAATTTCTCGAAGAGTTGTTCCCCGGGCATCGATTTGAGAGATTTTGGAGCCCCCATGTAGATGGGGCTCGCCCCTCTTTCTATCTGGGGAACCCCCCCCTCCCTATAGATCCGAGGGATATAGAGTTTAGGGTAGCACCGAGGAAGAGCAAGGACTTGTGTAACAATAGCAATAAATATCCCGCTCCCTCTCCCACTCCCTCTCCCTCTCTAAAGAATGGGAGTGAGAGTGGGAGTGGGTCCTCTCTAAATAGTGGGGAGTGGGGTGGCTGGCCGGCCCTACGGCAGAGCGAGTCTTGGTTGTCAAGCTCTCTACAGAAAAATGTATTCTCTTATCCAAGGCGAAATGATTGAGGCTATAGAGAGTCCGGTTCTCCGTCTGAGAGGAGTATTTCGTGACCAAGTAATTAGAGGAGGGACACACAATAGAGATGGTTTGTAGAAGTCTCCCACTCGTCAGGCCCGATAAGATAGAAGTCTCTTTACTATGTTGTCTACTATGAATGCGCAGGAGGAAGTTGAAGCACTCGGTTTTTCAGTCATTGGTAATATCTATATAGTGGCTCGAAACACCTGATCCCCTTGCCCTATATAGAGATATGGGGGCCAGCCAACCGCTGACCTGAAGGTAGCATTTGTTGGAACCGCTCGATGGTGATCGACGTCTCCGTCTAGGTATAGGGCAGCTAGGTATAGGGTGGAGAATTCTAGGTATAGGGAGCCCAGCCCCATATCCAGATAAGATTGAAGTCTCTCTACTATGTCGTCTACTATGAATGCGAGGAGGAAGTTGAAGCACTCGGTTTCTCAGTCATTGGTAATATCTATATAGTGGCTCGAAACACCTGATCCCCTTGCCCTATATAGAGATATGGGGGCCAGCCAACCGCTGACCTGAAGGTAGCATTTGTTGGAACCGCTCGATGGTGATCGACGTCTCCGTCTAGGTATAGGGCAGCTAGGTATAGGGTGGAGAATTCTAGGTATAGGGAGCCCAGCCCCATATCCAGATAAGATTGAAGTCTCTCTACTATGTCGTCTACTATGAATGCGTGGGAGGAGGAAGTTGAAGCACTCGGTTTCTTGGTCATTGGTAATATCTATATAGTGGCTCGAAACACCCGATCCCCTTGCCCTATATAGAGATCTGGGGGCCAGCCAACCGCTGACCTGGAGGTAGCATTTGTCGGAACCGCTCGATGGTGATCGACGTCTCCGTTTAGGTATAGGGCAGCTAGGTATAGGGTGGAGAATTCTAGGTATACGAACTAGCCTGACCCAATATCTAGATAGGGGCCCCCGAGGGGGGGGGGGGATCTAGAAAGGGGGGGGTTGAGCGCCTATATCAATATGGGTCTAGGTTGAGCCGCCCGATTGACCAACCTTTCCGCCTATAGAGAGATCTAGCCCACCACCCATTTATAGGTTTTGATCTGCTGCGTCGTCTCAAAAAAAGAATTGTGGTCGATGGGGAGGAAAGAGATGAATGAATGTCCTTTTGGGAGAATGATGAGGAATGTATCTACTGAGACGGAAGCCAAAGGTTTCTCTTGTAGGTGTACGTATCGAACCGAAATAATCTCTTGGATTGACATCTTGATACATCGGTTTCCCATGATAATAATCACTAAACCGACTTGGATCTGAACTGTGTTTCAGATGAAGTCTCACAGAAATCGGATTGACTTTTTGTGCCATATTCTAGCGGCGCCCTTTACCCCTTCTCTCCTCGGTTCTTGGAGCCCCATAGATTTTGATATGGTGTTTCCGTGCAAAGACAAACTCTTCGGATTTATGGCCAACCTTTTGTTTAGTGATCTTGCAACGAACGGGAGTTTTCCCGTTATAAATTTGTACGGAGCAATCAACCAATTCTGGCAGAATGGGAGGTCCATGTGACCAAATCCTATTGCAACTCTCTCCCTCTTTATTGATAACTCTCCTCATCTTCAACAAGAGAGCATCGACAAAACTGCCCTTCCATATAGATCGTTGTGGAACAAACTCATTTTGTCTCCCCACTACTATTCGAAATCCCGCTTTTGGCAGCGGCCTGGCGGCTCCCAGATCTATAGAGAGGGGCTTTCGGCTCTATTTCTTATCTCGTCCCTTCCTCTCTCCCTCTAGACAATATAGGGGAGCCCCCCCTCCCTATTCTATTTGGGCCTATCTCTATCTCGATCTGGGAGAGAGGGAGCCTATAGATCTATGGGGCGGCCCTATCTAGAACTTGCGGGTCCCCCTATATGAACTATGGTATCCATCTATTATATACGTGATATGATACAATCAGTCATCAGTCATATAACGCGGCTCGACTAAAGAGTGTGAGATGCCCCTACCCTTATCATTAATAGGCATAGGCATATGCCCCCTCTATAGACATGGGAAGGAGTAGCCGATGCGGGTGAGATGCCCCGCTCCAACCGACTTGACTAAATGATACAATACCGGATACCGGCTCTATAGTGTAGTGGGATCGACGGTAGTATATAGCCATATAGAACTCTAGGGCATTCAGGGTAGGCTCGGCTCGCCTTTTTAGAATGGGGTTCTCAGGGACCCCAACCCGGAATTAGAATTCTAATATAGGGTAGGGTAGGGTTGGGCCCTAAACTATCCCATATCTAGAGGGGAGGGGGCTGGGCCCATATATCGATAGGGGCACCATATAGATATGATATATAGGGGAGCGTTAGATCCCATATATAGGCGCCATCGGGGGGCGAGAACCCGGGTTGCTAGATATAGATAGGATATGGGGCTCCTATATCTATTCTCCGAGGAGAGAACGAAGAGCCATATAGACGTATATGGGCCTCGCCTTGCCTAGATAGAGAGTCTAGATCCAGAATCTATAGATATAGATCTATATGGCAAACTAAACTAGACGATAGATCGGTCCCAACCTTCCTACCGGTTATAGATAGATGGGATAGATGGCCCTAACCCAACCCCCATATATAGATATTGTCCCAACTTGCTATTCCCACCACCCACCGCTCCCGGGTAATCGTCCTGTCCTAAATGAGATGGGGCGTTTCATTGTGTCCTCGCTGACCGGACGAACGAAGCCTTTTCTGCCATACCATATAGATATAGGGGGGTTGGGAGTCCCTATACATCTATGGTGCGGCGACATCCATGCCATAGACTATAGAGATAGGGTTGGCCCCCTATCTATATACCCCTATCTAGATCTATGCCCAACAGCTCGCTGATGCTCCTATAGATGTCGGGCCCTATCCCTATAGAGATAGTAGCTAGCTGCCCCGAGTGGAATTGACTTTAGAGGGCGACTATCTGATCTAGATATGGGGCACGAATTGAATCTAGATATGGGCCTAGGGCGTCGACGACATTTAATTTAATTCATGTTTGGGAGATATATCTGAATAGTGGGGCCATAGATGGGGTATATATCTAGATAGGGCGCCGACAGAGTTATAGCTCTCTCGGGAGATATATCTACCCATATATGTAGAGGGGGGGGCCCTATCTCTACTTTCTCTGAGGTGGGGGGGGTGGGTATATATAGATAGGGCGCCGACACCCCCCTTAGATAGAATATAGATAGGGAGCCCCTTCCCTCCCGTTAGATCTATACGGCTATAGGGTCCCCTATAGATATATCTGGGTTTTCTCGGGAGGATCCCCTATCCATATATAGATAGAGGGGGGAGGGGGGCGAGTCTACTAGGGATAGTAGATAGGCATATATACAGATAAGGTGGCCTACTATTTCTATATAGCTTCTAGCTGGGGCACCCCTCCTTGAACTATCTTATCTGTTGAGCTGTCGAGTTTGAGCGCATATTACTATTAATTGGGCCCCCTCTCTACATATGGGAGATAGCCGCCCGTCCCTGTATGTAGATATGCAATCAAAAGGTCGAGTGGCCCTCCCCTATCTATAGTTGGGAGAGAGGGGGGCCGATGCAATGGCCTATAGTTCTAGGGACCCCAGAACCCATACCCATATATTAGTTCTCAGGTTCTCAACAATGTAAAATGGGCACTAAACTATAGAATAACTATAGATAGGGCGCCCCCCCATATGGAATATATATACACATCACCGATAGGGCACGCCCATATTGGATAGGGGCTCGGGTTGACTATCTTATCTATCAATCGATCTATTTATAGATTAGTTGATTAGTTGTGGCGAGTTCTATATATATAGATATAGGGCATCACCGGTTCCTACCACCTCCGACGTGCCATTGTGAAGTTATGCTATCTATGGATAGGCAGAGCCCCCGAGAAGAGACTATGGATATTATGGAGACGAGAGAGGACGAGACATCGTCTTCCTCATGGCATAGTCGGCATAGCTAGACAAGTATTTCGAACGAAAGGTTCATATCATATAAGGCCCCCGACATATATATATATATATATATATATATATATATATATATATATATATATATATATATATATATAGTATAGAGGGCCGTAGGGATGGAGTATTCTCTATTTCGGTAGATGGGGTTGGGCAGTTGACTATTCGATATCTGGTATGGGGGAGCAAGGCCTCGGGCCCACGGGGTTGGAGTTGGGCATTCGATTCTCTATCCCCGAGAGCTATATAGAGAAGATAGTTCAGGGGAGGGGCAGGGATTATTCCATCTGGGGGGGTTGGGCTGATGAAGGTGCCTGACCGACCCCCGATCTAAAGAACCTCCCCTTCCCCGCCCCTCTCTCTATATCCGACCCAACTCTCGAGGCTCTAATACAATAGATGAGGCAGCGTGGGGCAACTATTTCTTACCCGGTCGGCCCGCCCCGCCTGTATATAGATATAGATATAGAGTGAAGAGTGAGATATAGAGAGAGATAGAGAGAGAGAGATACAGAGATAGAGATATAGATATAGAGAGAGATAGAGAGAGAGAGAGAGAGACTTCAGATAGAGAGAGAGATAGAGAGAGATATAGATATCTCATTCAGATATAGATAGAGAGAGAGATATATATCTGAGAGAGATATAGAGAGAGAGAGAGATAGTCTCATTCAGATATAGATATAGATAGAGAGAGAGAGAGAGAGATACAGATAGAGAGAGTCGAGATAGATAGAGAGAGAGAGAGAGATACAGATAGAGATATGGACTATCTATATGGCTCGGTTGGACAAGCATATAGATAGTCGCCAGAATCGGACAGATAGCCCCGACAGGACCCGGACAGTTAGGTCTGGGAACGTCTGGGACCGGGCCGAAAGGGGCCGGGTTAGGGTTGGAACCGGACAGATAGGTCTAAATACCGAAAGGGGCCGGGTTGAACCAGATAGGTCTGGGCCAGGTTAGACCAGATAGGGCATCCCCCCCCCCCCCCCTCTCTATCTAGATGGCTAGATGGCGAGATGGGGGACGACCAGATAGTATATCCATAGTTGGCTGGGTTGGAACCAGAACTATAACCGCCATCTGGGTTCGGGACCGGCCCATATAGAGAAAGAGCCCCGATTCTAGTATCTGGCAGGCTCGGGACCGGACAGATAGGTCTAGAACGGGTTGAGTTCGGGACCGGACAGTTAGGTTTAGGCCGGGTTGGAGTTGGGACCGGATTGAGAGAGAGAGAGTTTAGGTTCGGGACCGGCCAAACAGATATTATGTATATAAGGCAGGGCAGGTTCGGGACCGGACGGATAGGTTCGGGACCGGCCAAACGTATATTACTATTACTACCGGCCATTGGATACTATACCACTCCGAGAGCGGTCGACCCGGGTTATCTCATTCGTGCCTAGCCCCATCCATGAACCGATTAACCCACCCAACCAGAGCATCCAATGCCATGCATGATTCACCGCTACGCCCTATAGACCTATCTGGGAGGGCTTTGTTTTCTGAGCTGGGAATCGATCGGATAAATAGTAGGGGGGGGCCGTGGAATCGGTATGGTTGGTAATTGGTCTGCCTCTGATCATGATCCCATCCCACTCGCCTCTCCCTTCTGTAGATGATTCCACGAACTATGATGAACTATGATTCCGAGCTGATGAACTATGACGATGATTCTCAGCGGTTATTCACGAACCCGGGCGGGGCGGAAAAAGGAGAAGGAGCGGAGCGCGGCGTGGAAAGAAGGGAATGAATGATATTATCAATGGATTCACTTACTCCCGATAGAGAATAGAATAGATAGGGGCCTGGGTTCACTTCCTCTTGTGCGGCTATGTAACCCTACCCTATGGAATTGCGTATGCCATGGCGTGCGACTCTATGCTATGGGGGCTCTGTCCTCTCCCTTTTTCCGGTTCCGCCTTTCGTTTGCAGAAAGAAGGAGTTGCGGGTGGTAGGACTAGGAGATAGAGAGAGAAGGAGATTGTCCCGGTAGGCCGGTGGTTACGGGGTGTTTGGGCTAGCACGGCTGCCCCTTGCTATGAAGAACGGGAAAAGGGAGGCCTAGGGCGATTGAACGGGAACCAGATCAATCCATCCCAGCCAGATCCATACGTACACCCGGGCGATCAATCCATCCCAGCCAGATCAATACTCCCAGATCCATAAGGGATTCATGGGTCCCATGAATCAACAACTCCCCATGCCCATGAATAGGAGTAACGGGGAGTAACGGGAGAATAGATCCATAAGGGCCAGATCAATACCCATCCATGATGAAATGAGCTGGTCCGGGGAGAATGGGACCATAATGAGCTTAGCTTTTCTCTGAGCAGATATGGATAGGGGGGGGGGCTTTCCCTTTACTACTATTGTCATAAGTGACTAACGGGTTCAACGCCCCTATCTATCTATCTATCTACATCCTCCTCGACCCCCCTTCTCGCATTGATCTCCTTCTCGACTTGATCTCCCTCTATTGCCGCTTGCCGAACTTCGGCCCTCCGCCCGAAAACAAAAAAAAAAACTCGACTTGATCTCCTTGGCCGCTAGGAGAAGGATAAAATTGAGGGCCCCCCCCCTTCCTATCTTATATTAGAGTTCTAGATAGGGCTCCTCTTAGCTCTTATCATATATAGATTAGATAGGGGGGGGTCCTCTTCTTTAGGTCCTCTTAGCTCTTATGGCCCATATATAGATTAGATAGGGGGGGGTCGGCGGCCCCTATCCCTATATAGATAGGCATGCGCCGAGGGCGGAGGCCGGGGCGCACCATATATAGATAGGCGTCGGACGAGCCAGATAGTTCAGGATAGGGCGGCCTCCTGACTATATAGAGAGTCAGTCCACTCGTCCGACATCTATATATGGTGCGCCCCGGCCGCCCAGATAGATAAGATATATAAGATCTAAGGGGGCCTCCCCCGCCCCTATCTATTCGGGCCTCCCCCCGACGTAGGGCGGCTAGGCTATATTATAGAGTCTAGTCTAGTCTAGTCTAGTCGGGGGGAGCCCCCCCGGCGAACCCATATCGTCATAGGGGGACCGCCCGCCCAGATCCCAGGTCTCTCTAGATTGGATGGGGTTGGGGGGGGGGGGGGGGGGGTCGAGGAACTCCCCCCCCGAGATGGCCTACTATAGAGATAGTCTCATTCAGATAGAGATAGATATAGAGATAGAGATAGAGAGAGAGACTTCAGAGTGAGAGAGAGAGAGAGATAGAGAGAGATAGAGAGAGAGAGATACAGATAGATAGATAGAGAGAGAGAGAGAGAGAGTGAGAGAGAGAGAGAGAGAGAGAGAGAGAGAGAAGAGTGAGAGAGAGAGAGAGATAGAGAGAGAGAGATAGAGAGTCTCATTCAGATAGAGATAGAGATATATAGAGAGATAGAGATATAGATATAGATAGAGATAGAGATATATAGAGATATAGAGAGAGAGAGAGAGAGAGAGATAGAGAGAGAGAGAGAGATATAGAGAGATAGAGAGAGAGAGAGAGATAGAGAGAGAGAGAGAGATAGAGAGAGAGAGTCGAGAGAGAGAGGGGGAGAGTCTATATAGCCTCAACCTCCTCTATATATAGCCTAGAGTTCTCTAATTCTATATAGAGAGGGGCCTTCCACCTATTCTCAACCGCCCTACCCGATACCCGATACATATAGATAGGGGCCCCTCTATATATATATAGATAGGGCCTTTCAATTTCTAGGGGCTCTACCCATATAAGAACTATATAGAGGGGGGAGGGGCCCAGCCGCCTAGAGATAGGGCCGGATAGAAGGGCTCCTCGATCCCCCCCCTCTAGAGAATTGGTCGAGATGACTATGACTATAGAGAGGACGGCCCATACATCTATATGACTATAACTATATATCCCACCCCCCCCCCCCCCCCCCCCCCCCCCCCCCCCTATCATCATCAGATCAATCAGATCAGATCTATATGGCGGTAGGGAGAGCCAGCCCCCAGCCCTGAACTATCTTATCTATTCTATATCCACCAGCCCCAACCATATTGGGATATTAGGATTAGGGCTAGATAGATGGCCCCAACTCTCTAGCCAACCCCAACTCTATAGCCAACCCCAACTAGATAGGGGGAGGTTGGGTTGCTCCGAGGTCGGGGTGCCATATAGAGAAGATAGAATAGGGAGGGGGGAGGGGCCCACTTCTTCTCCGGCCCACTTCACCTCTATTAGGCTAGATGCTCGCTCTGGCCCGAACTGAAGCCGAGGGATATATAGCTGGTCCCCTATAGAGGGCCTAAGCTGGTCCCCATATAAAGAGAGGGCCAAGAAACCCATCCAATCAATCTATATAGAGGCCCCCCCCTCTCTATATGGCCCATCTAGATAGGTCGAGTGGGCTGAACGCTAGTCATAGTCATCGCCATATCTATCTAGGGTGAGGTGAGCGCTAGGCTTAGTCATCGCCATATCTATCTCTATCTATCTATCTATCTATATCCATACATAAATGAGAAATGTATATAGTCATAGTCGGGGGTCCCTCGATCTATCTATCGATCGCCATATATCTGTATAAAGGGTGCTCCCCCCCCCCCCCCCCCTATCTATATGTGGGGCCCCCCCCTAGATATCTTATCTAGATGGGATTGAGTATAGAGAGGGGGGCCCATGACGAATAGCTCCATGAATCGAGCGGTTCCATTGATCCACCATAAAGCTCGGGATCCACCAACCCACCATCAAAGTTTTTCGGGATCCACCATAAAGCTCGGAGTAGCTCCCTCGGCCTCCCTATACCCTATAGTTCGCTCTCCTCATTTGATTGAGTCTATATAGAGAGAGAAGGGTTCGCTCTCCTCACTCTCTTCGCGCATCACCGTATAGATCAATCATTGATAGCTTCGCCCGCCTATCTATCTATCTCTCTATCTATCTATCTACTATCTAATCTATCTATATCTCTTGCAGAGAGATCTCGTGTGCTCAACCGGACTTTGGGCCTATATAGATAGGGGATGGCGAGATGGCGACGCCCTACTGTTTAGAGGACGCCCTACTGTTTCGAGTATATCACTGGTCTATAGGATAGGCAGGTGGCCATATATAGATTCTTATCTACATTGGGGGGCCCAACTAGATACAATACATATAGACCCCTTTATCCCTTATCCCCTATCCCGTATGAGGGGGGGGCGACTCCTGCCGATATATAGCCTAGCTGCCCCCAGATAGAGATGGATAAGATAAGATATAGAGAGAGGGGAGAGGGGAGGGGGGGGGGGGGGGCTAGATGAGTAGGCCGTCGGGGCCTTTGATTGTATAATCTCTCCGAGGGGTCCTCAACCTCAAAGTAGCAATGCCCCATATATATAGATAGGGGGGGGGCGACTACATTACATATGCCCTTCCCTTATTTTCTTTAGCAAGGGCAAGGCCCTCTATAGAGAACTCGATGCGAGGCCCATCCCCCTCCCCCTCTCGCTTTGATCCCATCCCAGCTGCCATATAGAGAGAGAGCCCCCTATATCTATATGAGTATGAGCCGAGAGCCATATCCATATCCATATATATAGAGGGGCCAGCTGCCATGTATATAGAGAGGGGCCATATATTCTATAGAGAGAGGGGCGATCCGGTTGGCCATATATAGAGCCGCCATCGGCTCTCCCAGCCCAGATAGTAGGGCAGTCGAACTATATGATTTCTTGTCTTGATAGGCAAGGACCAACACGAACCCGATCGGAATACCTTCGCCAGTCATCAATCATTGAATGGATGGGAATCACTCCGGACCCTATCTGGTTCGTGAGGGATGGGATATTATATTATATTATATTATATTATATTATATTATATTATATTATATATATATTATTATATTATATTATATTATTATATTATATTATATATATGAAAGGGAAGAAAGCCCTCTATACTATATGGATGTGGAATCCCCCCCCCTAGATAGATATATGGGTCGCTACCGATATGACTGCCGAGCCATATAGATCAGATAAGATCTATAGGAGAGGGGGGGGGGGGGGGGGTGACCGCCTGATCTCTCTATGAAGCTATCGACTGAGTATAGTAGAGGGAGGAACCACGGTAGAAAGAAAAGATCTATATAGGCTATAGGCGCCCACCCCATATAGACTATATAGAGAGTGAGTATAGAGGGCCCATATCTATTCTATAGAGGGAGGTCGAGGTGATTAACGCCTATATCTCTATCTCCATAAATTGAAAGGCCCTATCTATAGTCTAGTCTATAGAGACGGGGGCGCCCCTAGAGATATAGGCCCCCGAGGGCCCCGATCTTATGCACTCACCCGCCCCTATATCTGAACTATGGAGGGTGAGGGGGGGGGGGCAATCCCAATCAATAATCCCAATCCCAATAAGATAAGATAAGATAAGATAAGATAAGATAAGATAAGATAAGATAGTTCAGGGGGGGGGGGCGGCCAACCCAACGAACTAGATGTCGGCCAACCCAACGAAGAGTTGTACCCGAGAGAGAGTGGGCAGGTCATATTAGAGAATATAGATGGTATGGGTCTAGACTAAAGATCGGGGGGATCCGATCCCTATCTATATATGATATAACATTCTATTCTATTCTCAACTCGTAGAAATGAAATGGGTGGGGATTGGATAGATAGGGGGCCATATAGATATAGATAGGGATAAGATAGATAGGGATGCCCGATCTTGAGTATCGTATCGAGGGGGGGGCCGATACTCTCACCAGCAGAGATGGTCCCTCACCTATATCTCTCTATCTCTCTATGGGGTTGCTCCGCTTCACCAACCAGACCGATCCGGAAGGCACAGATAGAGAGTGAAGAGTTCAGAGTTCAGAGTGAGATCTAGAGAGAGAGAGATAGAGATCTGTATTCTATATGCCCTCTCTATAGATTGATCTGGCCTCCACTACATCTCCGATCTAACATGATATCAGTCGAGGGTTGGGTTTCCTAATCTCTGATCTGATCTGATCTGATCTCTATCTTATCTGTATCGATAGACAAGAGAGATAGAGAGATAGATAGTGACCAACCCAACCCGGCCTCTATATCTATATCTAGCCAACCCGGCCTCTATGATAGAGAGTGACCAACCCAACCCTCCCCTCTGATCCCAACCCGGTTGCCAATTCTATAGATATAGCCCCTCGAGACCAAACCCGGTTGCCAATTCTATAGATATAGCCCCTCGAGCCGCAACTCGGTTGCTATATGGTTGTTAGCAAACCCAACTGTCTGATCTCTATCCGAACCCTCCCCTCTCTATCCGATCCCTCCCCTCTAGAGTAGATCCCTCCCCTCGATCCAAACCCGGCCCGGTTGCGGTTGCTAATATATCCTATCCCTATCCCCCCACTCAGACCCGGTTGCCCATATCTCTATATTGACCAACCCCCCCCCCCATCCATCCGATATAGAGAGTATCCATCCGAGACTGAGTCTATATATATAGCCCACTGGATTGAAAGGGTGGAGATCAAAGCACGGCTCGGCCTCTCCATATATATAGATAGGGGGGCCCCTCTATCTAATCTATATAGACTCTACTCTATATTGGGTTGGGGGGGGGGCCCCCTAGAACTATATGGGCCACTGATGAACCCCAGCCCCATTCCTTCGGATAGATAGGCAGGCACCCAAGGCTCCCGTATCAAAGCACGGCTCCCCTTCGGGTAGGTGCCGATGAGTGGTATTAGGGGTCTGAGTGGGGGGATAGGGATAGGATATATTAGCAACCGCAACCGGGTATGAGTGGTGGGGTGGCTAGATATGAGTGGTATCTAATCCAGAGAGATGGCGAGATAGAGATATGATGCAGCCAATGCCATATATAGATAGATAGATAGATAGATAGATACGGCCCCGTCTGGCCCTCGCCCTCTATATAGAGATGGCCCAATAGAGAGATCTACCCACTCCTCTACTGTATCGAATAAGGTTCTAGAGATGGGGTCCCGGCTCACCTCATAATAACCCGACTCGGTTGCCCCTAGATTCTATAGCCAACCCGACTCTCCGGAAAAGATGAGTCTGGGCCTATAGGGTGGTCAACCGCAACCGGGTATGAGTGGGCCCAATGGGGGGAGGGGAGAACCCACACTATAGATATGGCCAATGAATCTATCTCTATCTCTAGCCCCCCTCTATCTCGATATAGATCTAGACATTTGATGTGATGAACCCCTACCCTAAACTACACTGCACACTTCTGCTTTCGATGAACCCCAGCAAAGCATATATAGATGGGGATGGGGATGGGATGGGGCAGCAACCCCAAGCCACCCAAGCCACTCTATTCTAGATCGTCCACTACCCTATAGAGAGATATGGAGTGGCACCCAAGCCATACCATACTCCCGTCTCAAAAAGATAGATAGGATAGGCAGCAACCCCATGCGATATCATATCAGATGAACCGAACCCGGTTGCTTATGGGTTGGGATAGAGAGAGAGGGGAGGGCGGCACTGAAGTTATATGATATGGCTCACCAGGGGCAGGGCATCTAGATTTCTAGTTGCGGAGGAGCGGGGAAACCAACTAAAGGCCATACCACCTGCATTCCCTGCATCCTTCCCGGGCCCAGTAGCTAGGATCTGTCCTAGAGGGGCGCTGGAAACAAACCACTATAGAAGAGTAGGGAGATCTAGGGGCAGATAGTTGGGCGGTGGAGGGAGGGAGCCGGGAAAAAACTCTATCCGCCCTATATCTTCTATGGGACCAGACTGCCCTCTATCTATCTATCTATCTATCTATGGGGGTGGTTCCCTGTGCCCTATAGATCTCTATGGCCCATCCCCAAGTCGTGATGCCCAGACCCCAACCTGCAGTCGAGAGTGTTGATGCCCCCCCCTCTCTATATAGTGCCGAGTCTCGATGCCCCCCTCCCTATAGAGAGCCAAGTCTTGATGCCCTGATGCCCGAGTGTTGAAGCCCGAATCAAAGTATGTATGCCCCTCTCTCTCTATAGTCCCTATAACTAGTTCGGGGCCCCCTCTCTCTATGGCGAGTCCCTATAACTACGGCACTATGGGGTGGGGGGGGCCATCCCCAACTCCCAATGCCCCCTCTATATAGATATATGGCAAGTGCCTATCTCATCTATCAAGTGCCCATCTCATCTATATAGAGGGGGGGGAGGGCCCCCCTAGTTCTATATGGCAAGTGCCCATCGGGCCCATACCCCAATCCAGTAGCCCATACCCCTAGAGAGAGATATGGCCAGTAGCCCATCCCCAACTCCCAATGCCCCCTCCGATATGGCAAGGCAAGTCTTTATTCCCATAACCAGTAGCCCATCCCCCCGGTATGCAGTAGCCCGCCCAACTCTAGCAGTAGCCCGCCCAACTCCCTCTCTAATCTGAACTATGGGCCCCAACCCCCCCCCCCCCCCCCCCCCCCCCCCATACCCCCGATATGCAGTAGCCCCCGAATAGAGATATCTGGCAAGCAGCATTCAAGCATTCCGAGGGCCCCCCCCCCTCTCTATATCTTATGGACCCAGTGCCTGAACTATCTATCTGGGATCAGCCGATCCAGTTCCCCACATCGGCTTCACCCCCCTCTCCCCCTCCAAACACGGGGGGATTCCCCCATAGCATAGCAAGGGGTAATCCCTCCCTACATTCTCAACTCCCCCAGATAGATAGTTCAGGGCGGGGGGAACATTCCTACTCTATCAACCAGGAGATCTAGATAGATAGAGAGATAGATAGATAGATAGAGAGATAGAGAGATAGAGATAGAAATAGAGAGAGCTAGAGAGATAGAGAGATAGATAGAGAGAGAGATAGAGAGATATATCTGAGAGAGATATAGAGAGAGAGATAGATAGATAGAGATAGAGAGATATAGAGAGATAGATAGAGAGAGATAGATAGAGAGAGATATAGAGAGAGAGATAGATAGAGAGATATATATATTCTATCCATCTATCTTGTAACATGAATCACTCACTCCGAACTGTACTGTACTGTAACATGAATCACTCACTCCGAAGAAGAGCTTGATCGCATCGACATATGACATCATGTAGATCATACGGTCACCCAACCCATAGATAGATAGGGGGCCTCTCCCTTCTCCCCCTCCTCGACTGTATGGATAGATGGCCCCAACCAGATAGAGAGATGGCTGGCTATATAGAGTTGGTTGGGTTGGCCCCCCCATATAGAGTATCTGGCAGATCTGGGCAGTCGAGTGGCAGTTAGATAGAGAGGGAGAGCACCCCTCGTCCTCCAGATAGATATATAGAGACGAGTGCCCCCCCCCCCCTATATAGTTGGGAGAGGTCGATTGACCCTGAACTATCTACCTGGCAATCGACATATCCCTATCTGAACGTTCGGGGCCATCTCTCTATACTCAACCAAAGCACCATCTATCTATACTCAACCAATGCAAATGGGTCCAGTAGGCCCCCATATATAGATAGGGGACCTACCACAGCACAGCCATATATTTTCTTTCAGGAACGGGGACCTACACCCCCTATACAAGACACCCAGCTACATATATACGAGCACCTATATACAGATACAGGATTGGGTATACCCAGCTCTATACAGAATACAGATACGGGATTGGTATACCCAGCTCTATACAGACCCCCCTCTATAGAAAAGTAAAAGCGGGAACCCCAACCTCTATACAGTATCGGCCATATCTATTCTATCTATCCCACCCATACCCATCAGAACCCCTCTAGACAGAATCGAGCTCCCCCAGCTCTATACAGTATACAGTATACAGTATCGGCCATATCTATTCTATCTATCCCATCCATACCCATATCAGAACCCCTCTATACAGAATCGAGCTCCCCCAGCTCTATACAGGAGCAGGAACCTACACCCTAACCCTATACAAGACACCCAGCTACATATAAACGAGCAGCCATATACAGAATCGGTACACCCAGCTCCCAGCTCTCTATAGACGAGGACGAGCCCCTCTATACAGGATAGTGCTCACCCAACTCCCAACTCCCTCGAGGACGAGCAGGACCCTTACCCCCCTTACCCTATATACAGGATCGGTACACCCCAGCTCCCAGCTCCATATGGGGGATGAGGCCGGTAGTTTCTATGAAGGGCCCCCTAGTGCCCACCCCCAGCTATAAGAAGTTAAGGACGGGACCCCCTCTATCACTATCAAACTCTATGGGATATGGGGGGGAGTCGTCCCTCTATATAGGAGGATCGGTCCCACCCAGCTCTATTCTATCTAGTGCCCCCGCCCAACCCCCAACCCTATATAGATAGGGATAGGAAGATAGGAACCTATATATAGATCCGGCCCTACCCCCTAGTATCGGTAGCGCCCAGCCAATAAAGATCTACAATTCACCTATATACAGGCAGGATCCGGTAGCGCCCACCCAGCTCTATGGAACAGAGACCTTACCCCATATACAGGATCGGCCCCATCTATATCTATCTATCCCACACACTCTAATCTAATCTATCCCCTGCCCGCCCCCCTATCTGGATACAACAACATCAGAATCTGCCCCTATCCCATATATATCGATAGAGGGGGGTAGGTCTCTATAGAGGGGGGGAGGGGGGGGCCCCCCACCCCCCCTCTATATAGAACTATCCCCCTCTATCTATATGGGATAGGGCCGCAGATCTCTATGATGTATCCAGATAGGGGAGGGCGGGCCTATAGATTAGATTGTGTGGGATCCCTCCATATAGATAGATAGATAGGGCCCACCCCTATATCCTCCTATATGGGGTAAGGTCCATTCCATAGAGCTGGGTGGGCCTACCGGATCCTGCCCATATAGGGAATTGGTCTGAGCCCCCCTCCTAGATATTGGCTGGGCCCTACCGATATAGACCGCGGGGGTAGGGCCGGATCTATCCATATAGGTTCCTATCTTCCTATCCCTATCTATATAGGGTTGGGGGTTGGGCGGGGGCCCCTATATATATAGAGCTGGGGGGACCCCTCCTGGGATCCCCGATAGAGCTCCCCCCTCCCCATATATCCCATATATCCATAGAGTTTGATAGTGATAGAGGGGGTCCCGCCTCCTAATTCTATCTAGTATAGCTGGGTGGGCACTAGAGGGGCCCTTCATAGAAACTACCGGCCTCATCCCTCATATATAGCTGGGAGCTGGGTGTACCGATCCTGTATATAGGGTAAGGGGGGTATAGGGTCCTGCTCGAGTCCTCGGAGTTAGGAGTTGGGTGAGCACTATCCTGTATAGAGGGGCTCGTCCCCCTATAGATGGAGATCTATATCAGCTGGGTGGACCGATTCTGTATATGGCTGCTAGGGCTTCCTATTATATGGTAGCTGGGTGTCTATATAGGGTAGGGGTGTAGGTTCCTGCTCCTGTATAGAGCTGGGGCCCCTATCCCGCTCGATTCTGATAGAGGGGTTCTGATATGGGTATGGATGGGATAGATAGAATAGATATGGCCGATACTGTATACTGTATACTGTATAGAGCTGGGGGAGCTCGATTCTGTCTAGAGGGGTTCTGATGGGATATGGGTGGGATATATGATAGATATGGATATGGCCGATACTGTATAGATAGATAGGGGTTCCCGCTTTTATTACTTTTCTATAGAGGGGGGTCTGTATAGAGCTGGGTATACCAATCCCGTATCTGTATTCTGTATAGAGCTGGGTATACCAATCCTGTATCTGTATATAGGTGCTCGTATATATGTAGCTGGGTGTCTTGTATAGGGTGTAGGGGCCCCCCGTTCCTGAAAGAAAATATATGGCTGTGCTGTGGTAGGTCCCTATCTATATATGGGGGCCTACTGGACCCATTTGCATTGGTTGAGTATAGATAGATGGTGCTTTGGTTGAGTTAGGTATAGAGAGATCTCCCCCCCGAACAAGATAGGGATATGTCGATTGCCAGGTAGATAGTTCAGGGTCAATCGACCTCTCCCAACTATATCTAGATAGGGGGGGGGGCACTCGTCTCTATATCTATCTGGAGGACGAGGGGTGCTCTCCCTCTCTATCTAACTGCCACTCGACTGCCCAGATCTGCCAGATACTCTATATGGGGGGGGCCAACCCAACAACTCTATATAGCCAGCCATCTCTCTATCTGGTTGGGGCCATCTATCCATACAGTCGAGGAGGGGGAGAAGGGAGAGGCCCCCTATCTATCTATGGGTTGGGTGACCGTATGATCTACATGATTGTCATGCGATCAAGCTCTTCTTCGGAGTGAGTGATTCATCTAGTTACAGTACAGTTCGGAGTGAGTGATTCATGTATAGCAAGATAGATCTAGAATATATATATCTCTCTCTATCTATCTCTCTCTATATCTCTCTCTATCTATCTATCTATCTATCTATCTCTCTCTATATCTCTCTCTCTATATCTATCTATCTCTCTCTCTCTATCTCTCTCTCAGATATCTATCTCTCTATCTCTCTCTCTCTCTATCTCTATCTCTCTCTCTCTATCTATCTCTCTCTCTATCTATCTATCTATCTCTCTATCTATCTAGATCTCCTCCTTGATAGATAGAGGAATGTTCCCCCCGCCCTGAACTATCTATCTGGGGGAGTTGAGAATGTAGAATGTAGGGAGGGATTACCCCTTGCTATGCTATGGGGGAATCCCCCCGTGTTTGGAGGGGGAGAGGGGGGTGAAGCCGATGTGGGGAACTGGATCGGCTGATCCCAGATAGATAGTTCAGGCACTGGGTCCATAAGATATAGAGAGAGAGGGGGGGGGCCCTCGGAATGCTTGAATGCTTGCCAGATATCTCTATTCGGGCTACTGCATATCGGGGGTATGGGGGGGGGGTATGGGGGGGTTGGGGGCCCATAGTTCAGATTAGAGAGGGAGTTGGGGCGGGCTACTGCTAGAGTTGGGCGGGCTACTGCATACCGGGGGGATGGGCTACTGGTTATGGGAATAAAGACTTGCCTTGCCATATCGGAGGGGGGGGCATTGGGAGTTGGGGATGGGCTACTGGCCATATCTCTCTCTAGGGGTATGGGCTACTGGATTGGGGTATGGGCCCGATGGGCACTTGCCATATAGAACTAGGGGGGCCCTCCCCTCTATATAGATGAGATGGGTTGATAGATGAGATAGGCACTTGCCATATATCTATATAGAGGGGGCATTGGGAGTTGGGGATGGGGATGGGCCCCCCACCCCATAGTGCCGTAGTTATAGGGACTCGCCATAGAGAGAGGGGGCCCCGAACTAGTTATAGGGACTATAGAGAGAGAGGGGGGCATTACATACTTTGATTCGGGGCTTCACACTCGGGCATCAGGGCATCAAGACTTGGCTCTCTATAGAGAGGGGGGCATCGAGACTCGGCACACTATATAGAGAGGGGGGCATCAACACTCTCGACTGCAGGTTGGGGTCTGGGCATCACGACTTGGGGATGGGCCATAGAGATCTATAGGGCACAGGGAACCACCCCCATAGATAGATAGATAGATAGAGGGCAGTCTGGTCCCATAGAAGATATAGGGCGGATAGAGTTTTTTCCCGGCTCCCTCCTCCACCGCCCAACTATCTGCCCCTAGATCTCCCTACTCTTCTATAGTGGTTGTTTCCAGCGCCCCTCTAGGACAGATCCTAGCTACTGGGCCCGGGAAGGATGCAGGGAATGCAGGTGGTATGGCCTTTAGTTGGTTTCCCCGCTCCTCCGCAACTAGAAATCTAGATGCCCTGCCCCTGGTGAGCCATATCATATAACTTCAGTGCCGCCCTCCCCTCTCTATCTCCCAACCCATAAGCAACCGGGTTCGGTTCATCTGATATGATATCGCATGGGGTTGCTGCCTATCCTATCTATCTTTGAGACGGGAGTATGGTATGGCTTGGGTGCCACTCCATATCTCTCTATAGGGTAGTGGACGATCTAGAATAGAGTGGCTTGGGTGGCTTGGGGTTGCTGCCCATCCCATCCCCATCCCCATCTATATATGCTTTGCTGGGGTTCATCGAAAGCAGAAGTGTGCAGTGTAGTTTAGGGTAGGGGTTCATCACATCAAATGTCTAGATCTATATCGAGATAGAGGGGGGCTAGAGATAGAGATAGATTCATTGGCCATATCTATAGTGTGGGTTCTCCCCTCCCCCCATTGGGCCCACTCATACCCGGTTGCGGTTGACCACCCTATAGGCCCAGACTCATCTTTTCCGGAGAGTCGGGTTGGCTATAGAATCTAGGGGCAACCGAGTCGGGTTATTATGAGGTGAGCCGGGACCCCATCTAGAACCTTATTCGATACAGTAGAGGAGTGGGTAGATCTCTCTATTGGGCCATCTCTATATAGAGGGCGAGGGCCAGACGGGGCCGTATCTATCTATCTATCTATCTATCTATATGGCATTGGCTGCATCATATCTCTATCTCGCCATCTCTCTGGATTAGATACCACTCATATCTAGCCACCCCACCACTCATACCCGGTTGCGGTTGCTAATATATCCTATCCCTATCCCCCCACTCAGACCCCTAATACCACTCATCGGCACCTACCCGAAGGGGAGCCGTGCTTTGATACGGGAGCCTTGGGTGCCTGCCTATCTATCCGAAGGAATGGGGCTGGGGTTCATCAGTGGCCCATATAGTTCTAGGGGGCCTCCCCCCAACCCAATATAGAGTAGAGTCTATATAGATTAGATAGAGGGGCCCCCCTATCTATATATATGGAGAGGCCGAGCCGTGCTTTGATCTCCACCCTTTCAATCCAGTGGGCAAACTATATAGACTCAGTCTCGGATGGATACTCTCTATATCGGATGGATAGGGGGGTTGGTCAATATAGAGATATGGGCAACCGGGTCTGAGTGGGGGGATAGGGATAGGATATATTAGCAACCGCAACCGGGCCGGGTTTGGATCGAGGGGAGGGATCTACTCTAGAGGGGAGGGATCGGATAGAGAGGGGAGGGTTCGGATAGAGATCAGACAGTTGGGTTTGCTAACAACCATATAGCAACCGAGTTGCGGCTCGAGGGGCTATATCTATAGAATTGGCAACCGGGTTTGGTCTCGAGGGGCTATATCTATAGAATTGGCAACCGGGTTGGGATCAGAGGGGAGGGTTGGGTTGGTCACTCTCTATCATAGAGGCCGGGTTGGCTAGATATAGATATAGAGGCCGGGTTGGGTTGGTCACTATCTATCTCTCTATCTCTCTTGTCTATCGATACAGATAAGATAGAGATCAGATCAGATCAGATCAGAGATTAGAAACCCAACCCTCGACTGATATCATGTTAGATCGGAGATGTAGTGGAGGCCAGATCAATCTATAGAGAGGGCATATAGAATACAGATCTCTATCTCTCTCTCTCTAGATCTCACTCTGAACTCTGAACTCTTCACTCTCTATCTGTGCCTTCCGGATCGGTCTGGTTGGTGAAGCGGAGCAACCCCATAGAGAGATAGAGAGATATAGGTGAGGGACCATCTCTGCTGGTGAGAGTATCGGCCCCCTCGATACGATACTCAAGATCGGGCATCCCTATCTATCTTATCCCTATCTATATCTATATGGCCCCCTATCTATCCAATCCCCACCCATTTCATTTCTACGAGTTGAGAATAGAATAGAATGTTGTATCATATATAGATAGGGATCGGATCCCCCCGATCTTTAGTCTAGACCCATACCATCTATATTCTCTAATATGACCTGCCCACTCTCTCTCGGGTACAACTCTTCGTTGGGTTGGCCGACATCTAGTTTCGTTGGGTTGGCCGCCCCCGCCCTGAACTATCTTATCTTATCTTATCTTATCTTATCTTATCTTATCTTATTGGGATTGGGATTATTGATTGGGATTGGCCCCCCCCTCACCCTCCATAGTTCAGATATAGGGGCGGGTGAGTGCATAAGATCGGGGCCCTCGGGGGCCTATATCTCTAGGGGCGCCCCCGTCTCTATAGACTAGACTATAGATAGGGCCTTTCAATTTATGGAGATAGAGATATAGGCGTTAATCACCTCGACCTCCCTCTATAGAATAGATATGGGCCCTCTATACTCACTCTCTATATAGTCTATATGGGGTGGGCGCCTATAGCCTATATAGATCTTTTCTTTCTACCGTGGTTCCTCCCTCTACTATACTCAGTCGATAGCTTCATAGAGAGATCAGGCGGTCACCCCCAACCCCCCCCCTCTCCTATAGATCTTATCTGATCTATATGGCTCGGCAGTCATATCGGTAGCGACCCATATCTATCTAGAGGGGGGGATTCCACATCCATATAGTATAGAGGGCTTCTTCCCTTTCATATAATATAATATAATATAATATAATATAATATAATATAATATAATATAATATAATATAATATAATATAATATAATATAATATAATATAATATCCCATCCCTCACGAACCAGATAGGGTCCGGAGTGATTCCCATCCATTCAATGATTGATGACTGGCGAAGGTATTCCGATCGGGTTCGTGTTGGTCCTTGCCTATCAAGACAAGAAATCATATAGTTCGACTGCCCTACTATCTGGGCTGGGAGAGCCGATGGCGGCTCTATATATGGCCAACCGGATCGCCCCTCTCTCTATAGAATATATGGCCCCTCTCTATATACATGGCAGCTGGCCCCTCTATATATATGGATATGGATATGGCTCTCGGCTCATACTCATATAGATATAGGGGGCTCTCTCTCTATATGGCAGCTGGGATGGGATCAAAGCGAGAGGGAGAGGGATGGGCCTCGCATCGAGTTCTCTATAGAGGGCCTTGCCCTTGCTAAAGAAAATAAGGGAAGGGCATATGTAATGTAGTCGCCCCCCCTATCTATATATATGGGGCATTGCTACTTTGAGGTTGAGGACCCCTCGGAGAGATTATACAATCAAAGGCCCCGACGGCCTACTCATCTAGCCCGGGCCCCCTCTCCCCTCTCCCCTCTCTCTATATCTTATCTTATCCATCTCTATCTGGGGGCAGCTAGGCTATATATCGGCAGGAGTCGCCCCCCCCTCATACGGGATAGGGGATAAGGGATAAAGGGGTCTATATGTATTGTATCTAGTTGGGCCCCCCAATGTAGATAAGAATCTATATATGGCCACCTGCCTATCCTATAGACCAGTGATATACTCGAAACAGTAGGGCGTCCTCTAAACAGTAGGGCGTCGCCATCTCGCCATCCCCTATCTATATAGGCCCAAAGTCCGGTTGAGCACACGAGATCTCTGCAAGATATAGATAGATTAGATAGGTAGATAGATAGATAGAGAGATAGATAGATAGGCGGGCGAAGCTATCAATGATTGATCTATACGGTGATGCGCGAAGAGAGTGAGGAGAGCGAACCCTTCTCTCTCTATATAGACTCAATCAAATGAGGAGAGCGAACTATAGGGTATAGGGAGGCCGAGGGAGCTACTCCGAGCTTTATGGTGGATCCCGAGAAAACTTTGATGGTGGGTTGGTGGATCCCGAGCTTTATGGTGGATCAATGGAACCGCTCGATTCATGGAGCTATTCGTCATGGGCCCCCCTCTCTATACTCAATCCCATCTAGATAAGATATCTAGGGGGGGGCCCCACATATAGATAGGTGGGGTGGGGGTGGGGAGCACCCTTTATACAGATATATGGCGATCGATAGATAGATCGAGGGACCCCCGACTATGACTATATACATTTCTCATTTATGTATGGATATAGATAGATAGATAGATAGAGATAGATATGGCGATGACTAAGCCTAGCGCTCACCTCACCCTAGATAGATATGGCGATGACTATGACTAGCGTTCAGCCCACTCGACCTATCTAGATGGGCCATATAGAGAGAGGGGGGGCCCCCTCTATATAGATTGATTGGATGGGTTTCTCGGCCCTCTCTCTATATGGGGACCAGCTTAGGCCCTCTATAGGGGACCAGCTATATATCCCTCGGCTTCAGTTCGGGCCAGAGCGAGCATCTAGCCTAATAGAGGTGAAGTGGGCCGGAGAAGAAGTGGGCCCCTCCCCCCTCCCTATTCTATCTTCTCTATATGGCACCCCGACCTCGGAGCAACCCAACCTCCCCCTATCTAGTTGGGGTTGGCTATAGAGTTGGGGTTGGCTAGAGAGTTGGGGCCATCTATCTAGCCCTAATCCTAATATCCCAATATGGTTGGGGCTGGTGGATATAGAATAGATAAGATAGTTCAGGGCTGGGGGCTGGCTCTCCCTACCGCCATATAGATCTGATCTGATTGATCTATAGAGGGTGGGGGGGGGGGGGGGGGGGGGTGGACTATCTATAGTTATAGTCATATAGATGTATGGGCCGTCCTCTCTATAGTCATAGTCATCTCGACCAATTCTCTAGAGGGGGGGGATCGAGGAGCCCTTCTATCCGGCCCTATCTCTAGGCGGCTGGGCCCCTCCCCCCTCTATATAGTTCTTATATGGGTAGAGCCCCTAGAAATTGAAAGGCCCTATCTATCCCATATATATAGAGGGGCCCCTATCTATATCTGTATCGGGTAGGGCGGTTGAGAATAGGTGGAAGGCCCCTCTCTATATAGAATTAGAGAACTCTAGGCTATATATAGAGGAGGTTGAGGCTATATAGACTCTCCCCTCTCTCTCGACTCTCTCTATCTGTATCTCTCTCTCTATCTGTATCTCTCTCTCTATCTCTCTATCTATCTCGACTCTCTCTATCTGTATCTCTCTCTCTATCTCTCTATCTCTATATATCTCTATCTCTATCTGTATCTATATCTCTATCTCTCTATATATCTCTATCTCTATCTGAATGAGACTCTCTATATCTCTCTCTATATCTGAGCTCTCTCTCTCACTCTGAAGTCTCTTCTCTCTCTATCTCTCTCTATAGATATATCTCTCTCTATCTCTCTCTATATCTAATCTAGATCTCTCTCTATATCTATATCTCTCTCTATATCTCGGCTCTCTATTCTATCTGATCCCATAGAAGATAGAATAGAGAGCCGAGATATAATAGAGAGGGGGGGGGGGGTTCCGCTATCGTGAGCCAGTCATCGTCATCTATTCTATATCTCCACCTCTATCTCTCTATGTCCTGTCCCAACTGGATATGAATGGAATAACCCAATGGTCCTGCCTTACCCAATGGTCCGATTGGATTTCTCTTTCCATCGCCTAGGGGGATGGGGCTTCGTTCTCTCGGGTTGCTAGGACGATTGATATGAATAGAGAGAGGGGGAGAGAACCCGGGGGAGATCCCCCCTCTCTCTCTATTCAACCTCCCCAGAACTATAGAGAGGGCGGGGGCCCTCTCTCTCTATTCAACCTCCCCCTCCCCAGATAGAATAGAGAGGGCGGGGGCCCTCTCTCTCTATTCAACCTCCCCCAGATCTATAGAGAGGGGCCCAACCCCCCTATCTATATATGGTTCGAATCGAAGGGGAGGAAAGGAGGATAGATATAGAACTGGCAAAAAGAACTATAGAGAGGGGGGCCGCCCCCGAAGAATGAGGGGGAGGGGGCGGGTCTACTATAGAGAGTAGATAGGCCCCGACCCCGTGCCTATTGATTGCGCCGTAGGCCGCCCGATCTATATATAGCCATAGCCGGGGCCAACTAAACTCTCTCTATATAGTCGAGGAGGGCCCCGGCCCATATAGATATCTATATCTGGGAGGGAATTCTCTATTCTATAACTATAGATAGTCGGGGACCGGGGGCCAACTAAACTTCTATAGCCTAGCCGCCTTCCCCCTCGATTGATAACAAACATCGCATATAGATATTGGGCACTCGGGGCACAATCTCGAACTAGTATCGTCTTAGAGTAGGGGCGGGAGAGATATGCGCTCTTACTATCGGCGGAATAGAATATCTATCCGCAGAGAGAACCGGAGAGAAGAGCGTATAGATATAGGGGCCTCTCCAAGTCTATATATATTCAATCGAGTCCCCGGCAGTATGAAGATTGTAATACACGTCCAAACCGGTATATATATAGATCTATATAGATATATCTATATATATCTACAATCGGCACGAGATCTCTGCAAGTTATAGAGATATAGGGCCGGGCGCCCTATCTATATATCTCGGGCACCGCATCAGATATATAGATAGATAGGAGCCATAGAATCTATATATGGCTCGGCCGAGTACCGGGGAAGGTCAGCTCATCGCCCCGGCAGTCCAGTCCCACTATATAGATATTCTATATATGGGTCCATTCCATACCCGCCTATCTATATGGCTTCCCAATGGCTAATCCCTATCTATATATTCTCTATCTGCCCATATAGAGAGAGGGGGTCGGCCATATCTATAGAGAGGGGGGGCAGTCATATGATCCGCCCCTCTATATATATGGGGATCCCTCTATATATATATGATATGTGCCGGGCGAAACAGCCATAGAGAACGGAATCGACTATGACTAACAGATAGAGATGAGATACGCATGCCGAGGTACTGCTTGCAACTATCGTTTCCGCCCTACCATATATATGGGGTTCTGGGATCTGTTGCGGTTCCTTCTTCGATGAGATGGATACGAGCCAGATCTAGTCTCGATAACAGATGAATACGATGTATCGCCCCTAGTCTCTATAGTCGCCGGGTACGAGGAACACCGGTGCGGAGGGCACAGGTACGAAGAGAGGAGAAATCTCTATTCTCTACGAACGCGAGCCATGATGCTTGCTCTGTCTATCTATATATATGGCGGTGAATCGGCTTCCCGCAGATCTCTATATAGGGTAGGGTAGGGCCCGATACCGGATGGTTCGGTGAATCCAGATGCTTCCTAGATCTATATGGAGGGCCAGTTCGGTGAGCCGGTGAATAGTCACTTACCACTTAATATAATATATATAATAATGGGTTGGGTTGGGTTGGGTTGGGTTGGGTTGGGTTGGGTTGGGTTGGGTTGGGTTGTTACTGGTCTGGCCCCTATCTATATAGATATTGCATCCATCGCCCCAGGTTGTATCACGTAGAGAATGAGGGCCCGGGGTTGGGTTGTTACGATTAGATTCTATTATAGCTGGGAGATTAGAGGGGAGAGTGCCCCCCAGATCAGATAGAGTACCAACCACCCTTATGATTTCTGTCTGTCCCAACCCCCAACCGCAATATGTCTGGAGTGTCCGTGTACCACTTCCCCGACCAACCTTGAGTTTAGGGATATCGGTAGTCTAATCTAATCGCCCCAACCTTCTGATTGATTTCTGTCTGGACATCTACATCTATATATATCTATAGAAATCTATAGATATATGGCCTTCTGAGCAGAGCCCCTGTATCTATATCTGGGTTTATGCCTAATCTTGAGGTTTCTCTATCGCCCAAACCCCTCTAGATTTCTCTGGGCATATAGACCGGGGGGAGGGAGGCGACAAAGATATATCTGAGGAACATGAATGAAGAATTCTAGATATAGATCTTGTTCCGGGTGCATAGAATAGAAGACACTGGGGAGGGTCCCCGCCACACCCTCCCAGTTCTCTAAGATATAGAGCCGAGCCGAGCCGAGCTGAGCCGAGCCCCTATCTCTATATAGATCTGGGAGCCGAGAAATCTAGAGAGGGGGGGGGGCACCCCACCCAATAAGATATAGATATAGATATAGATATAGATATAGATATAGATATAGATATAGATATAGAACAAGGGGGGCATATATAGATAGGGGAGAACCACAGATATAGAGAGGGCCTAAGAATCAATCAATCAATCTTTTCTATATAGCTCGAGGAGATCTGGGGCCCCAGATCTATATACTCATCGGGTTTCAAGCCGGACGGTCGAGGAATCACTCGGCTGGGTTGGTTATATGGATAGGGGATAGGGGCCGGACAAGGCTCAGAGATCTGTCCGACCTAACCTAATAGAATAGTGGGCCCCCTATCTCTATATGGCCCCAGATCTAGATAGGGCCTAGAGCCCGAGCTAAGCTGCGAGTGCGGCTATATATCTATATCATGAATGTGAATGTGAACCTATGCCGCCGGATGCGCCCTCCCCTATATAGAGTCTAGTGGATGCGGAGAGCCGCCATCTATCTAGACTCTATATAGGGGAGAGCGGAGCGCCCCCTCTCTCTATATGGGTGCCCAGATATCCCTCTCTCTATATTCCATCAGCCCCCTCTCTATAGATATGGGCACCCAGATATCACTCCTTCGGAGAGAATGAAGACATCTATCTCATGCCCCTATCTATAGATCTGCCCTCTCTAACTATATGGGTGCCAACTGATCTCCCTCTCTATATATTCCATCAGGAAGCCAGATATCCCTCTCTCTATATATCTCTATCTCCATCTATCTCGTGCCATATAGAAGTGTACCAACCAAGCCGTAGCTCTATATGAGTGTGCCCATCTATCTTGTATTTAAGTGAACCAACTTCTCTAGTACCATCGGCCCTCTCTCTCTATATGGGTACCAACCAATCGAGCTAGTCTATATGGCTAGCGTCTCTATCTGGCTGTCGAGCGTCTCTATCTATCTGGCTAGCGTATAGAGATGGCGTATCTGGATGGCTAGCTAGTCTATCTATCTATCTAATCTATCTGGCGTAGATGGATGGCTAGCGTCTCTGGATGGCTATCTATATGGCTAGCGTCTCTATCTGGCGTATCCATCTATCTGGCGTATCTATCCGATCAGCTACGAACCCCTCTAGAACTATAGGCACCTAACCCTATATATAGATAGATATGGCGAGCAGCAGATATGGGATATGGGACGATCCATATCTATATATAGGCGAACCGAAGCGACGAACATGAGATATATAGATAGGGCCATAATCTATAGTTCTATCTGGGGGCGGCTATGGATCTAGTTTAGTTGGGTTGGGCCGGGCAGCCTGCCTATATATAGATCGATCTTCTCTCGAGAAAGGACATCCAGGCACTCCCACGCCCCTTCTATATAGGCGGGCCCCCTATCTATGCTCAATCAGTTCTATATAGAGGGCTGGGGTGGGGCACAGTATATAGTTTCATTCGAGGGGCTCCCTCTTCAACCACCTCTAGAGTCGGGTGCCGACTATATCTATTCTATATACCAACCACATAGCCGCCGCGGTCGAGTATCGGTCGAGCCATATATGGATAGGGCCATCCATCTAGACTCTATACGCGACCGACCATATATCTGTCGCTGTCGATATAGAGGGGGGGCTGATGACTGATGACTGATGCCCATGCCATAGATAGATAGATAGATATATGGGGTGGGGCCCTATAGTTCTTTCCCAGTGATGCAGTCCATTCCATACCTTGAACCGTGAACCGCTCGAACTGGCCCCAAGATCTATAGATAGGCCGCCCCTCTATCTATATAGGCTGGCTGGCGGATAGATGTTTGAACACCCGACCCCTCCCTATATATAGAAGCCTGACTGACTAGAGAAGGGTGAATATGAGATGCGAGTGCGGCTATAGCCTATAGTCAACAAGCAGATAGATACCCAGTATACTGTAGATGGGGGCCCAACTAGTGACTCTATATGAACCAGTAACTATATAGATGTCGAGGGAGACTATCGGGCATCTCCCTTCATATCCATGGCGACCCTACCCTACATGGGAATGGGAGATCGAGGCACCCTATATGTATAGATATCCTCATCCGGCGGATCCGAAGAATCATCCCGGCCATATCCATATCT
>JAHRHJ020001844.1:0-17203 GCA_019776745.2 Taxus chinensis
CCTCCCCCTCTGTCGCGGGTCCTGCTCGATAGGGACCAGCTTTGCGATCTCTCAGCAGCCTTAGCCAAAAAGAGGAAAGTCCGCTCATACCCTCTGATGACTTTCGGTATTCCACTTCCAAGCCAAGGGGCCAACGAAGCACAAGCCGGTTTCCACGCTCTGAAGATTGCTGCAGGTGAGAGAGTTCATGAAAATAGCGTACCCCGACCGTCCCTCAAAGATAAAGAAGATCTGTCTCCCGCCGACAGATTTCTTCACCTTCATTCACCGTCCCCAAGCACAATGGGGACCTCTCGAAGTCTCCAGGGGGAAGGCTCTTTTCCGTCATTGAATGCACTCTTGCAAAAAAATCTTCATGATGAACGCCGAGGAGAAAAGGCCTCTGAAGGAAGTCGACAAGTCCCTACCTAACTTCATAGCCCTTATGACAGATGGGAATTGCACCTCCCGACAACTCCGCCGAGACTCCTCACTGCTCAGTCAGGGAGAAATCAATGAGTAAAATTTTCAAAGATCGGCAAGCAGGGTAAATGGCTGTTTCTCTTGGAGGAGCCAGATCCTCACGGATAGTGAAAGAGTAATCACCGAGTAATAGCAGTTTTATACCTAAACATCGAGAAGGTGAATAAGGAATCCAAGCCTTAGCAGGTCTGATATCAGAATAGTTAGAACATGGCTAGACTCCATCATGAGACCTTCCAACAAAGTTCGCGCGTTCATCAGTCGAAGATCTGGTCAAGTTTCCGAGGCTTCGTGTCATCCAAGGGCCCCAACAAACTATGTCCACTCTTGGACTAGTCACGATAGATCAGCTGGAATTTGTGTTAGAAAAGGAGAGACAGGAAAGGAAGAGCCCTTGTGAATGCATCAATGGAAAAATTGTCCTAACAGCCATGACCAGTTTGTCTCACTCCTTCCCTTACCTTGAGATAGCTGATGACACTATCTCGGATCTTCAGAGATAGCTTTCTCAAGGGACAGGGCCAGAGGTCACTTCCGACACTGAATCATCACACCTACTGGCCTGTAGGACTCATCGGGTTCCTTCAGACGAGTGGGGAAAGATTATTCCACAAACTCCCGGAAAAGCTCATAACGAGCGGGATACCTTTTGCGAAGCAATCAGTGAATGGCACAAGTATCGTCCCACACGATCAATTTGGGCGCGATGATTAGCAAGTTTTTTGGAATACCGCGCTCAGTTCCACATCTCATCACCTGAGCAGCATCAAGAAACAGGCGAACCCCTTTCCACCGCAGGATGATGATGATGAGTAATTCTTCTTCTTTCTTCTTCTTCTTCTTCTTCTCTCTCTGCTCCGACTTTCTTGTTGGAATGTCTAACATGTGGTGATACAAATGATGACATCATCCATGTTGCAGCATGGATGATGTATCACCAGTTGTCAACGTCAACATGATTTTAGATATTTGTTAAATATCTTGTAAAAAAGGGTTGGCTACATGTTTCCTTTCTTCTCTCCTCATCTCTATAAATATTGAGAATACTGTTGTATTTAAGGGTGAACATTTTTAGATAGCAATAGAAGTGAGGAGAGAAAGACTTTGAGGCTTTCTTGTAAACAGAAAAGAAACATAAACAATTATTAAGAATTTGTGCTCAGAGCTGTGTTTATACATAGATCTTTATACGTTAGATCTGTATGTGTTTTAAATCGTTGGATTATATCTACTTTTCCGTCATTGGTTTATCGTATTGGCTGTTAATTTATGCAAGTAGGTTTGGCCTGTTAATACAAAACTAAAACATAATTATTCTGACCTTTCTGCTTGGAATTCATTTCCTTTTCTCCCTTCGGATCTGTTCTTTCTCTTCTCCTCTTTCATTCCTTTCTTTTCGCAAGCCTGGAACACTCTACTAGGATTAGATCCCACCCCCGAAGGTTAGATTCGAAAGAATCTGTGAGACTTGCATAGGTTCCTGCTAGTATAAATAGCAATAAAACTAGTTCGCTTGCTGTCTCAAAGAGGGGAAAGCCCTGCATACTTGTGGGCTCGTCGGTCTATCCATAGATCTGTCCACATGACAGATTTTGGACCAACACGTTGCCGGGGACCATTCATCGTTGGTGGATTTCTGGGAGAGATGAGATATTTCCCACTCAAGTCAAAAAATCAATGGAGGTAACCTTGTTTGTTACTGTGCATAGTAGTTACCATGGTCAAGTCCATTTTTACCGTGAATAAGTGTTACCATGTTAAAGTCATTTTTGCCATGAATAGTCGTTACCCTGGTAAAAGTCCTTTTTGTAGATCGTAAATTACGCAGTAAGTAAAGTCACTTTTTACCCATGAATAGTATTTACCGCCAGTAGTAACTTCACTTGTTACTGTGAATAGTGTTTACCATAGTAAAGTTAGGTTTTTACGCCAGTAAGTTGAATTTACCATAGTTTACACGTTTGTTCATTTCTATAGGATTCCAATTATTTGTGCACATAAGTTTTGTTGATTGTTACTTTTGTGGGTTGGATATTTCACTGGTGGTACTGTTGAAAAGGGGAAAGATTCCTTTGTTTTTTCAGCTCAATATAATGAAGTCTCTTATTTCATCAGGTTAAGGATCGTGTATTTGTAATGGCCTTATAAGAAGGGAACAATGGAATAAATTTTTCCTACCTTTTGGGATGTTCAACACTTAGGTGGTTGAAAACATAGGTGATAATGTGAAAAATTAAGGGGATTTATTAGGACTGAAAGGTTTTCTTGAAGACGAATTTGGTGAATGAACAAATAAATATGTAGATCTCATGATCGAGACACAAAGCTTATCCAAGGGAGAAGGAGAAGATAAGGGATTATCATGCCGTGTCTAGAGCTTAGGGAGGCTAAGGATTGGAAGGCTCCCCCCCCCCCCCCCCGATGCCCAGATCCCGAAGGAAGGCTAGCGGATGGGGTTGATGAATGACATGGATAATTTCCTTTGTAAGAATTCATTCTTGGGATGAAGCCAGAGATCAGAAAAATGAGGGGAAGTATGGACCGCCGAGCTACCATTGAACAAGTTAAAGGAGATTGCAACGAAGGCAAGAAGAAGAGTTAAGTGGAAGAGGAGACCAAAGAAAATTGTTGTTAAAGTAGAGCCTACACCAGCACCGTTGGTCTAGAATCACAACCTACTCTCGGTTGACAAATATTTCTCCTAGTAATCTACTGAGTATGAAGGATCTACTTAGAAGATGGGCCAGTAACTATAATCTTCTTCAAGGCAAGAAGAAAGGAAAATTTAGTTCTCAGGGAGGAGATAGAGGTCCAAAAAGAAATATTCGAAGTTGTTTGTTATGGTTTGTTTAAAAAGGGTCATTATAAGATAATTGTCCAGATAGAGATTTCTTACCAGTGGGTACAAGAGGAAATGATAAAGGAAAGCACCTGTGAATTCTCTTGATGTAGTAGAGAAGAGTAGAAATAATGAAGTAAAGTAGTAAATGTGTTTGTAACAAAAGAACGAAAGAAAAAGATAATCAAGATGGAATTGATCCTAAGAGATGAAAGGCGAAGGAAAACTAGTAAGAAAAACATAGGAGAAGAAGTTGGGTGTGCAGGATTTTCTGATTTCACCAGGGGCAAGGACCATACTCATCTTGAAAGATCTACCAAAAGGCACTCTCTGCAAATATTACATAGGTCAAACTCTTGGCTATGTCTTCTGAAGAAGAGGCAGGAAGTATTGCGAGGTGGACTCAATGCTCGGAAGAAAGAAGAGGAAGGGAGGTTGGAGGGTCCCTGTTTTGGAGGCAGAGGGCAGATCCCTTATGCTCCACAAAGTTGAGGTCTTTGTAATGGTATTTCACATTAATGATGTCTTTAGTGGATGGAGGTGCGAAGTTAATGTAATGACAGAGTCTGTAATGATATGTTGGGTTTAAAACAATTGAATCTCGACATTCAAACACTTATGTTAAGGTCATAAATAAGGAAACACTAAACCCAGAGGTTGTTAGTTTCAAAATGGCAATTCTGTATTGGGTTGTTGTAATGTGTGTATAGACTTTCAGGTGATAAAAAAATGGTACTGTTGAGACCAAATGTGTGGAAAAGGCCATGGATAAGGAGAGTTCAGCAAAGAAAGAAAAGAACGAGCCGACCCAACTCCCAATATGCCTCTCCAACCTTAATCCTCCTCCATTCTCCCAACATTCCCCCCTCCCCTCCTCGCTCCCTCAGTTCCCACCCACGACCCACCACATCTGTACTAAACCCAGCCCCCACTCTACATCGTGACCAACACAACTCAAACCCACACCACTCTCGCCCCACCCCAACACCAACCTACCCACCAACTACTTCATACACCGCCCCCTACCCCCCCACCCCAACGACCCCTACACATAACCACACCCCTCCTACATCCACCTTTCCCACTTCCCCAAGCCCTTTTTCCAACCCCATTTCTACAACGCCCCAACCAAACCCACACACACCCTTACCCACACAACCCCCGCACCAACACCACCTCCCAACCTTACGCACCTTTCCACCCCTACCCCTACTCCTCTTCCCCACACCGCACAGACCCCCAATCGCGTCTCCACCATCACTCCCCAAACGAGATAACATCAACGTACCACAATCATCCTCCCCCTATCATCGCATACCCCCCACCTCCCCCCCCCAACATCCATACCACCCCCTCCCCCCATTCTCCCCTACATTCCCTAATTCACTATCCACCCCCAAACCAAACCAACCTCCCTCCAACCTACCACTACCACCCCTCCCCAACAACTCACACCCCCCCACCCGTAACCTCACTGCCAAGTACCCCTACAAGATCTCCCATAAAATCCCACATCCACCCCACCAACACACCAAAAACACACAAAAAATTCACAACCCCCAGACCCCACCCCTTCCCTCCCAACTCTAACACTACATGCACAACCCACCCCGACCCCAACCGCGCAACTCCCCCGGATCCACCTCGTCTCGAATGGACAAGCACCAGGCACCAACCCAGCTAAGACAAACACCCTACTCCGCAACCTCCGCGCGCCCAACCCCAGCAACCCACCACCGTACACCTTGCCTGAGAATCCTATTCCACCCGTCACCCCAAATCCCATTCAGTTCCTCATACAACCACACCACAACTTCCCCCCACACCACTCCCCCCCCATCCTCTCCCAACCGACCCCCACCCCCTATTCCCACCCCATGTCCCTGCTCCCTCACTCCCCCCCCCTCCCACAACGACCCTAACCGTCGACCACACCAACCACCCCACCTCCCCTAATCAACACTAGCACCCACCTCACACAACCGCCACCCCCCCAACCCCCCACCCACTCCCTCCCATTTTACCCGCTCATCCTATCCCCACCCCCACGCACTTCACACCAAACATCGCACCCCTCCGGCACCTTTTCACCACCAACCTCCATACCCTGTAGAGAGTGGTGTGCGACGTGAAGGAAAAAATGTGATCCATCGAAAATAATAAGGGCAAAAACCTATTGGTGTCAAAGTGATGAAATGAACCAGTGAAGTGGACACTGAAGATGAAGAAAGTGAGGTGGATGTTTCAGTCATGGATATCCTTCCAGTCCACACCCAACTCATGACCCCATAAAATTATCTGAAGAAGAAGTTGATGATCGTCTCCAACAAATAAAGATTGGTGATGCTGTGATGGAGAGTGAGAAGGAATCCTACCTCCAGCTCTTTCGAAGGTACATACACCTATTCACTTTTGATTACAAGGAACTCCGTCAAGTAAGTTGGGTAGAACATTCTATTGAGCTGGTAGATGGTGCTAAGCCCATAAAGCAAATGCCATATAGAATGAATCCTAATTTTTCCAAGACTGTAAAAGAAGAAATAGATAAGTTGCTTGATGCAGGATTCATATTTGCTGTGGAGAATTCAGAATGGGTTTCTCCCATTGTGATTTCAATAAAAAAGAATGGGAAGCTACGCATTTGTGTTGATTATAGGAAGCTCAATAAGGCAACAAAGAAGGATCATTACCCTCTTCCATTCTTAGATCAGATCTTGGACGAAGTAGCTGGCCAGGAGTGCTATAGTTTTGCTGATGGATATAGCAGATACAACCAAGTTCGTATAGTAGAGAAAGATCAGCTGAAGACCACGTTCACCACTCCTTGGGGAACGTTTGCTTATAGAGTTATGCCTTTTGGGTTGTGTAATGCTCCGGCAACATTCCAGCGTTTTATGAATAGGGTGTTTGAACCCTACATTGGGAACTTCATCAGAGTATTTCTGGATGATTTTTTCATCTATGGGAGCAAGATGGACCACCTGCACCAGATGGAGACAACATTTCAAAGGTTAGATGAAGCACAAGCCTCACTAAACCCTACAAAGTGTGTCTTTGGATGTTCTAAAGGTGTTTTGTTAGGTCATGTTGTATCCAGAGATGGTATTGGTACTGATCCTGATAAAGTTTCAAAAATCAAAGATTTCCATTTCCTATGAATAGAAGTAAGTTGAGATCATTTTTAGGCCATGTGGGTTACTATAGAAGGTTCATCAAGAATTTCTCAAAGATTACACAACCACTAACCCAGTTCTTGAAGAAGGATGTTACTTATGAACCAGGAAATAAGGCGCATGAAGCTTTTAAACAACTGAAGGAAGCTTTGGTGTCTTCACCTGTTTTAAAGAATCCAGATTGGAGCAAGCCATTCATTGTGTATATTGATGCCTCAGATGCAACACTAGGAAGTACTCTGAGCCAAAAGGATGAAAATGGGAATGATCATCCAGTTTACTTTGGGAGCAGACAAATGAGCAGTGCTGAGGTAAATTATACTGTAACTGAAAAAGAGGCTCTAGCTATCATTTTTGCTGTAAAGAAGTTTAGAAATTACTTGCTAGGGCAAAAATTTATAGTTGTAACAGATCATCAGGCTCTAAAATATATTGTAAATAAGCCTAACCCATCAGGGAGGATAGCAAGATGGATAATTTTTCTACAAGAATTTGAATTTGATATTATAGATAGGCCAGGAAAGAAGCATGTCAATGCAGATGCACTCTCTCGAGCCTATGATGGTTTAGGTTCATCTTGTGATGATGATGATTTCCCAGATGCAACATTGTTATCCCTTGACACAATCCCTAGTGAATACATAGATATTTGGAATTATCTGAATGAATTCAAGTTTCCTGATGGTGCCAATGCAAAGACTAAGAGGAAGATTACTCAAGCCAGTCGTCCATATTCTATTCTGCATGGAGTATTATTTCGAATAGGACCTGATGGACAGTACAAGAGGGCAGTTAGACGTGATCAAGGGAAGGAGCTGCTAGAAGAATTCCACAATGGTACATGTGGAGGACACTTCTCTGGACAACTTACAGCAAGAAGGATCTTGGATGCAGGTTATCACTGGCCCACTCTTTTTAGAGATTGTTATAATTATTGTAAGACATGTGATATTTTTCAAACACATGGTAACCGTAAGACTTCATCAGCTCCATTATGCCCTATTCTTCCACTTGGTCCCTTTGAAAAGTGGGGAATAGACATTGTAGGTCCACTTCCAACTACCCCACGCCAAAATAAGTATATTGTAGTTGCCACAGATTATTTAACCAAGTGGGTTGAAGCTAGGCCATTGAAAACAACTTCCATGGATGAAGTGGCAAGGTTCATATATGAATGCATTGTCACCAGATTTGGTTGTCCATTAGAAATTGTAACAGATCAAGGAAGCCACTTCATTAATGAGGTGGTAGAAGCCCTAGTCAATAAGTTTTCTATTAAGCACAGGAAGGCAACAACATACAAGCCAAGCACAAATGGACAGGTGGAACGAACAAATTTTGTGTTGTGTCAAATTCTAGCAAAAGATGTAGCCTTGCAGGTACATAAGTGGGATAAAAGGATTCATGCAGCATTGTGGGCATATAGGGCAACATCAAAGTCAGCAACAATGATACTCCCCATTTCAGTTGGCTTATGGCATTGATCCAGTTCTTCCTATTGAGTTTGATATTCCCACTGTGAGAGTTATGAAAAATGAAAGGATGGATGAAAGTGATTCAGTAAAAGAAAGGTTGGTACATCTTCATTTGCTAGAGGAAATGAGGGAAATAGTGAAGGATACAAGCTATAAGAAGAAAATGAAGCAGAAGGAATAATTTGATCAAAAGATCTGTTGGTCTCCATTTCATGTGAATGACTTGGTTCTAGTATATGATTCCAGATACAAAAAAAGAAGACAGAGAAAATTTCTTCCAAAATGGATGGGGCCCTACAAAATAACAGCTGTGCATGAAAATGGTACATACCGACTGGAGGAATTGGATGGTACTCCCATTACGAAATGGGTCAACCATGAAAAGTTAAATATTTTCCAAGCACCAGAATAGTCTATAAGACTCCGAGGACGGAGTAGAAGCTAGGAAGGGGGAAAATGTCGACATTAAAATTTTCCTCCGTAATTTCTATTTTATTAATGTATGTATTAGGAATAGGATGTTGTTAAGTATAATTAGTAGTGGCGTCCAATAGAAGATAACGGTGCCATCAGTACGGTGCCACCAATAAAGTAGAGTACGGTAACAGTCAAAGTACAAAAGGAATGTTGTGGTAAAAAGTAAATATTTGTCGTAAGTGGTCCGGTAATGTTAAAATGTCAAAGTTGGGGTAAGTAGAGAAGTAGGGTCTACATGATTAGGAATTAGAAATATTATATTGGTAATAAGGACAAGGAGTGAGGTCATAAATATTTTGTGTATTTTATTTGTAAAAAGTCTAAAAATGTGGAACCCATGTGAAATGATAAGGTTTATCTTATCTTAAAGATAAGCCTACATGTACAGATAAGAGTTAAGGTATGGAATATGATTCGTCAGAGTGGATTTCTTATCCTATCTTAGAGATAAGATGGATAAGCCTGGAAGTTCCTATAAATAGAGAGGCCACCCCCCTCATTTAGCATAGAAAGAAGTAGTGAGAAATATTGTAGGAAGTGTGTAAAGGAAGCCATCATTTTGAAGGTGTGTTAAAGAAGCCATTAAGAGGTGTAATTATGAAGTTTCTCCCATAGTTATTGTTGGAAGGCAAGTGAAGTTAGTAACACTTGAAGTACCTCATGGGTGAGATTGTAACAATTTCATGTTGATATTATAATTTACACTTATATTTCAGATTTATCATCATTCCATTCTTATCATAGTCTATGGTATTCTTGTGTTATGTTTGTTGTTGTGTTTCCAGATTACATCCACCAAACTAAAGGCTGTGCATTAGTAAATAATCATAGCACGAGGAGTTCCCGGTGAAGAATTATCATAGTGCCGGATTGGTGATGACAGTACAAGGGTCATCATAATTCCACCTTGATGGTGAGCCAATGCCATTATCCTTTAGAACTAGACTTCGAGTACACCTATAACATAGCCGAATACAAAGTGCTTGTGTTAGGTAAACATTCAAAATGCCATTGCCCTCATAAACCTTCTAAATATATTAATATCATTGGTGAATCTTAACTGGTTGTGAACCAAATCAATGGTTTGTACCATATTCATAAAGAAGAGCATTAAAAAGTGTACAGACATCATGTCCACCTAATTTTGTTCACGTTTGACCACTACGTTATTCAAGTTCTGTGATCCACTAACAAATTCGTGTGATACCATGGCTTGTCTTGCCCTCTCAAATACCTGCCTCACCTTAGGAATCACAAATATTTGTCATGTGTACAATGGTTGAAGTTTCCTTCTTATGATTACCACTTGTCTTGACATTAATTTTGTGGCTCGCATGATATTGACCCATGTGAAATTTGGTTATAACAACAGCAATTCGCTGACTACCATTTTCCCTTTCATTTCTACCTTCATATCTCACTCGCAATTGAAAAATATCCTTCCTAAATGCGTGTCTCTCGTTACATCATCAATGGGATAAATACATCAACCTAAGGCCCCTTTTCAAGGGCTATGTACGCGACACTTCGAAGACTAATGAGGTCTTCAAAGGTTAGCTCAGCCACCATTTTCCAGAATTTTCTATTTGCCATCTATTCACCATTTTCCCACTAAATTTGACCCTACTAACATGCCTAGGGTACATCTAGTTTCCATAACATCAATAACATGGAAATTAAACCAAAACATGCCTATATATCTAGTTTCCATCACATCAATAAATTGGAAATTAACCAGAACTATAACAACCAAACAAACCATAAAACAAACCACACCTATCATCTAGTTTCCATAATTCAATAACTTGGAAATTACCAAACGGTGCCAATCACCCTATATATTTTTACATATGCCTCCTTTGACCTAGTTTTTGCTACAGGATGCCCTGTTTCTTCTGCCACTAGCCTTTATAACATTTTTACAGACTCACCTACTAGCCTCACCACCTCACCATTCACCAAGATCCCTAAGGATAGTTAGGGGCATGTTTTCCTCACCTATTTATATCCCCTACTCAATGACCTACCTTGCCTATTTGAAGAATTAAACTTGGTTACTCTCTCTACCTTGCGATAATGTTATCCATGTTGTTTAGCCTACCGAATTTTCCTTGCCTTATTATGTGAGCTTTATCTTGACTAGAACAAACCTTTTGGTGTTTCGTAACACACATGAATGGTACCTATTCTACACCTCAACCCATTGTGTTTCTAGGAGAACTTCCTATATTTTGGAGGTTACCTGAGACCACATGATCACCCTCATGACTTGGATAAACTATACACCTTTGATAAAGTAGAGTTCTTTGTGCTGTTCAACATAGTACCTTGTTGAATTCTGAAGCGTGCATGCATTTTATTCCCTCCATTACACATATTACATATAATTACACCTACATCTACACCTTACCCCCATTTTTCACTCACCTACCACCTTATCAAACCCATCACCAATTCAACCTTCCACTTGATCAATTCCTAGTTTGAGAGGGATCACCATCCACCCTTACCCGAAGCAATAAATACTTCTTGTTTTTGTCATCTTCTCTTATTAACACAAGCTTCAAGAAAAAAAGGGGAAAATTAGACACATAAAATTGGGTCGAAACCCTCTAGGCCCTCTTCAACTAACATACCCCTTATGGGAGGGGACCCATCCACACATTATTATTAATTTAACTACCCATATTGCAGTTAATAATCCCTCTGTTACCTCACCATAGACCCATTCCAATAACTATTTATTAACCATACTGAGTCACCACTCCTCTTAACTAATACTTAGGTCTAACCCTAAAATTCATTACCTAGTATCCCTTACTACCGAGTTAGTTCATGTTTCATTTAGATTGCCAACCCCGACTCCTAATCCATAAAAAATCTTGACCAATGCCAAAAATGAAGAGAAAAGGTTATTTTTGGAAAATGAGGACCTTTTCTCCCTAACCGACGCTAGTTATTCCTTGGTAACGAAGGTCACCTAACTGCCATTTGTTTCTTTAAATAAGTTGTTCCAACTCTTTTCTCAGGTTCTTCCATCTTGGTTTTTGAGTTCTGACATTCTTGGCTCTCACAACCAGGCATTCAAACAAGATTTTGACGACCAACAGAGTACTTGAGAAGACCCACACTCTTCACCGGTTGGAGATCAACATTGTTTCACCAGACCCCCATATCAGGACACACAATGAAACACCGGAGGAGAGTGCCTTCATCACTTCTGCATTAGATCGAGACCTATTTCTTCCCCTACCACCTACCAGGCAACCATTGTCTATCAGACCTTGGTAATATCCATAAAAGCCATTTTAATTCAGGACGAGTTAAGTGTCATTAGCTTCTGGTATTAAGTTATTTATTTTACAGATTTCTTCTCTCATATATACCTATCCTACACCCATCTATCGAAAACTTTCCCATTTGAACCTCACTGATCCTTCCAGACCATCCACTTCTACTCCTGCTGTACTTACACCTAAATCCAAACACCCTGCATTTGGTATTTATCAAAACTTTGTTTTATGCAATCAAAGAGAACACCAAGCAACCCTAATTACTTTTGACACCTTTTCCCCTACCATGACTTCAGTTTGCAAACTGATACCGGCTTATATCTAACTACCGACATCGGTTACCCAACCAATATCGAGACTCTATGCCTGATATTATTTCCCAAACTAACAAGCCTATAATCTCACCCACTTGTACCTCTCAAAACCACACATGTGTTTCACCATAATGGAGGCCCTAAGGTAAAGCACCCTTTCTCCAGATTGAGTCTTGTATTCATTATTTAGATAGATCTGATTTACTGTACTTGTGTAAGCAAACTTAAATTATACAAATACAGTAGGAATATTTATTTCATGAACTTATCAACATTTAATTTGTTTTCAAATGTGTATTAAGTAAACATTCATAGGAAGTACCCTGCTATCCTAGATCCAGCTTTCGATGGAAAATCCACCAATCGATATTTTTAATTCCATCTTATGGCACTTGTGTTCTTTTCAGGTATATCCTTCCGAGACAAAAATAATCTCTTCACACATCGAATTGATCTTCTACAACATGCATGTAACCTTCTTATCGCCTCTAGGTATTCTCCAAGTACCTTACCTCTTCCCTTAGCCTATTTTTCTTATACGTACGTCAACTTATTGGTGCACAACGATGTGGTTCAGACATTTAGTATTTTTTGTGATAATTTAGTTTGGTATGACAGATGCCTACATTGATTCGAACCCATGAGCTACTTGTTAACATCACATGTTCCTACCCATTGCCAAGTGCTTGCCACATACAACTATCTAATTTAAATAAGAAGATTCAACACACAAAAAACCATGATTTGACTGCTGACACATGTTTAACACCCATGCATGGACATGCATATCTCATTAGTGTGTTTTATGAGTTTTTTTATAATGGTAGTACATTATGTGGGGAGAATAACCATCTGACCTACTGAAACTACTTCAATAATTATAAAGTGAAAAGATAATTCACATGTAGGAGTATTAAAATTTTAAATAAGCTAACACGCTATCTTCTATGGGATCACTTTTCCATCTTCTTTCTATAATACATTCATAGTAATGTCATCACGATTACATTGATTCTTATATATTTAAGTGTTTTCCTAACTAGAAACCAATGATTGAGTATCAACATAAAGAGAATGGTAGATACCGAGAATATTTATTTTTGAACTATGCACATTAGTTTTATTTGTTCTATAAATACTTATATTGTGTCTTGAAGATTGCAAAAATATAATGGAATGTGTGCTCCATAATGATTGTGCATGTAGAGATATGTGATATAAAATGTCAAACTTCTTACATCATCTTTATGTGACTGTAGAATTTGTATCCAAGACTAGCACAAAATTGGATTGTAAAAGTTCCAGTGGGAAAATGTTGAATTATTTACACAACTTGAGCATGTGACTTTCTAATTTACAATATTATGTACTCTAGAGATAATATAGATAATTAGCTATTGTTTTACATCATTCAAAATTTTGGATAACATGAGGTTTTTTTTCTGAGGACACAACAACCATGTTAGAGAAGTGTTTAAATGCCCTATGTCATGGGAGGCCCTCTCATTTTTGAAAATGAAAGGATTGAGCAAGGCATATTCTCCTCCCCTAGAAATGAAAATTGATTTTGTTTCTAGAGTGAAAAATATTATATTCTAGTGCTATTACAACATTTATTTTTATTTTTTTTCCTCATAGAAATAAAAAACAATTGAATTGATTAAAGAATGACACATTTAATAAATATTCTTAAGTTAATGATGGATTATATGTAAACATTATTTGTTTTTTTCTCTTTTTATTATTTTATCTTGAATGAGATAATAATGCTCACCATAGAAAATCTGAAGAAGATCAATGCATAGCTCCTCCCTCAAAATAACTAATGAGAAGAAATGTAATTTAACTTGTGTTTCTATATTGAGACTTATGAAATGAAAAGTTTATGTAAGCTAATAATGATCTAAAGGGATCCCCCAAAATAAGATAGCATACAAGACCATTCCAAGACCAACACAAGATCCATGTGTACAAGAGCTTGAAAAAGAACAATACCAATAATCTATACTCAATCACTAAGGATATGAGGTGTAGGACCTTGAAAGATTTGGGGGATCATCCATGCAAAATAAATAACTAAAGGATAATAAAGTGTCAATAGGTAGTCATCAAGATCTATTTAAACTAATTATTATAAGGGTTTGGTTAGGAAACAAAATGAGTTTCTTGTAAAGTAAAGACTATAATGTAAAATATAAGGTCATGTTAAAACATCCCATCTAGAACATGATACAATTAACAATCACCAACCAAATAAAAGGAAATAGATTAAGGTTAGAGACACTTACATCGAGTCAAATTTTAGGCACATCAACCTTTGCCTTGGGCTTGTAATACTTTGTGAAATATTAACATAGGTGAAGTCCAAAATAGATAGAAAGAAGACCTAAGAGAACCTTAAGATGCGAACTCTAAATTCTAAGGTATAATTTGTTGGCTTAACTCATATTCTTGATATCTTCAATGATGTAATGCTCCAGCTTGTCTTCCTCAATGCATGTTCCAATAAACCTTAAGAAATCTTCTCCAAGGCATATTTGTGAGAAAAAATAGAGTTGATTTTTTGATGATATGTTGAGAAATAAAAAATAAGAACCATAAATATACATAATTACACCCTAGAAATCATGACTCAGTTTCACATGACATCATTGAATCGATTAATGATGTCTTATAAAACAACAATTTTCAAGATATCATCGACATGGTTGATGACATTGAATTTTATGAAATTTGAATGAAGATAAGAGAAGAGGAAACTAGGGAGGAAAAACTAAAGTTTCTGTGAAGATGGTGTAAGGTGGTATAGAGTTATTAGTATGAAAGGGAATGCCACTAAAATTTCTCATGATGTACTACATGTTAAACCACCCCAATTCTCGATGTACTCCTTAGATAGTACATTTAAGGTGATTAATGTGCTGAAAATTCTTGCAAAATAAATGGCGGTAAGAGAAAATAAGGTATATATATATATGCCCCACCAAAATCTCATCATGTGTCACAGTAGTGTTACTTAGGATGGTGCTTTGGGAAATGAACATAATACCCAAAATAAAGGAAATGAATATAGTGAAAGTAATAAGCGAATTTAAACATAATGAAATAGAATCACCTCGAATTACCTTTCCATGAATGTTAATGTATGCATGAGCCTCCATCTTGACTCTAGAGGTCACAAAAGGTGCTCATAGTAACCCTAATGATATAATATGACAAAGAAAAATGAAATACAAGTGTACATAAATTATTCTAAAAAGTAAATATAAAAATGTACAAATATCTCAAGGGCCATGGTGTTAGGATGGGTTTGAATAGCTTGTCAAGAGAATTTGTATTAGGTTTGGTAGGTAGAAAAAAGTCTAAGGTGTATACATGGGTAAATAAACTGGTCTAGCAGGCCTAAAGAGGAAAAAAAGGTGTTAGGCCAAGTCCAAATATCCTATAATAGACAAGGTAAATTAGGTATGAGAGACATGAAAATGTATAAAATTCATAGCTAGGGAAATCAACCGATCTAGCATGCCTGAAAAGGGGAAAATAAAGGGTGAAAAAGGCTAGGTTAGGTCTTGATAGCCTATAAAGAGAGGTTAGCCTAAAATAAGGAAAAATCGATCTACAAGGGGGTTATAAGGTGTATAGAAAGACAAAGGACTAGTCTAGTAAGCATGTAAAAATAAATATAATAAGATATAAGGTATAAGGTGTGAATTTAAGTCCGTAAACTAGTTTTTTAGGCTTGTAAGATAAGCTTCTATTTGAAATTTTTAGAAAAAAATGTTTGAAAATTACATGAAATTCCTTGCGACACCATTATTTTGAGGCTTTTTTTATTTTTGGTTTATGATCTATGGTTGTAAAGATATTAACATTTTATGATATTTGACCAATAATTTTTATAGTTATTTAAATTTTATTTAAATCTATAAATAGGGATCAAATTGCATCATTTGTTATATTGTGATTAGATATTTTGAGTTTCTATAGCTCTTGATTAAATGATTTTAATGCAGCTACAGACAATGACTAAAGTAGAGGAAGGAAGACGTAGGGGAGCATGATAGGGGCTGAAATCTATGACTTTCCAGGTACTTTTAAAATTTAATTCAAGGATGGGTAGAGAGGTTGTATAAGAAACTTGAGCATCGAAGAAGCCTTGTTTAGAAATTTTTTCCTCAAAATAGCATCAAAATGAAGCTTATGGAGAGCACTAAGTGGGTTTGGGTGTTGTTTTTATGAGATTTATGTTCTATGTTTTCATTCTTATATTTTCACAAATGTGAACACGTTTATGCCTTAAAAACAACAGGAGTAAATAAAACTTTTAAATTTGTAAAGTGGTATAGTCTAATGTGCATAAATAGTAAAATCTAACAAGATAAAATATGTGAATGAAAATATAAATGAGTAAAATGAACATCAAATGTAACTACAAAGTAAAATATAAGAAAAAAAATCTGAATGAAGTGAAATAAACAAAGAAATGAGTAAAAACCAAATTAATGCTAGCACTATAATTTCTTAGAATAAATATATGATGATCTAATTACAACACTAGTGTAATGAAAAATATAATATGAGGAGTGAATAATTATGAGGAAGTCCTAATTGATTCCTCAAGGTCTTATAATATTAAAATCACAAATATTTACTAGAGTTAGCAACAAGGAGTGAAAATATGAAACAAGATATAGAAAATGAAGATAAAGAAGTGGGATGTGGTCAACTAGATGTAATATCCATAAAGAGGATACACATGTGAATATGAGGCACCATGAAGGTGATGTAAAATCATTAGTCAAGATGAGAAACTCTAATAAAAAGGCCATAACTAGGAGTTTTTTACATCAAAAGGGTTAAGGAACCCTATTTTACAAGGATCAATTTGGGAAAACTAGTGAATTATGATAAATAGCCATGATGACTATGAGATGCGAGAAAAGTAAAAGGTACTTACCTTCCCATGATGTGTTATCCATTCCTCAAGAAGCCACTAGAACCATTGGTCAACCAAATTTGGGACGTGGGTGAAAAGGAATAGGACACACATAATAAATATATAGCTGCTTATCCCAATCTAATGGCCTACCACCCTCCAAAGGATATATGATTCTATCGTGAGGATATAGGTGGAATTTCCGACAAGGTGGTCATATTTTTCTCCCGTGAT
>JAHRHJ020001845.1:0-17178 GCA_019776745.2 Taxus chinensis
CCTTCCACTTGTTTGTTGATAAACTCTGGTTAATAACTGTAAGAATATGATTTATCCTACTTGTAATATTAACCCCATCTCTTAATTTCTCACTCCCATGATCTCACCTTCCTTGCAAATCCATCCCTTGCACGAGGTGTAAGAATTTTCCACATGTGAAATGGATTATTCTTGTTGAATTCCTGACCTATTAGCAAACCACAGAGTTATTTTTATTTGTATACAATAAAGGGATCCTCCCCTTTTACAAGGAGGGACTTAGTCCCAAAGCATGTTGGCATGTGGTCCCAATGTGCTGTCATTGATGCAAAACCACATTAATGAAAATTTTAATGTTGTATTATGATGTCATGATGATGTAGTTAATGCTAACATACTAACTCAGATGTGTTTGAGTTGATACAATGGGATTAAGGAGGGATAGATCCTCTAACAAGCCATACAGGTGCCTGGGAGATGCCAAATGACATATGAGCTTCTTTGTTTCTGGGAAGAATGTTGGACATGTTTCTAGCATGTTTTGATGGGTTTGGGGACTCACATAGTGACAGAGTGCAGGCACATGTGGTCACGATGTCATATGTCAGTTGAGTAGGATGGTATCTTGGAGGAAAGGGGATGATGAAAATGTGTTTGGAGCCATATGAGCTCATAGAATCTTGTATTCAGGTTATCATGCTGTATCAGGTATGTTTGGCGTCATTTTTAGAGGTTCTTGATTTGAGTATTATAATTTTTAGTTTACAGTGCGGATTAGCATGCAAAAGCATAGGTAAGTCTAGTGATTCGAAGATTTGGAGATAGGGATTTCATCTTATGATGATTGAAGATTTTATAGGGAGATTCATATTCTTGAGAAAAACTTTCAGGTCCCCATGAGGAGTATTTTGCAATATGGCGTTTATGTGAGACGGGTAAAATCTAGTGAAATTCTAGCTTGGGTTGGTACTTGAGGCTCATTGTGAATCGTGTGCTTTCCATGTGACATTTTTGGATTTCATGGAATATATATGGTGAGTTTATAATGTTTCAAAAAATAGGGAGGCTTGTTTATCCTCACATTTTATGAACGATCGTTAAGAAGGCAAAGGTGGTCTAAAAACCCTAGTAAACCCTAGCTAGGACAGTGCAGAAAGAGGAGATATAGTAAACCAATTTTGATGATTAAAAAAAAAATGATTAATTTTATGTTGTATAAATTATTTTAGTACTAAATGTATGGTTGAGGTCATGATGATGAGTGGGTTCCACCTAAAAAAATAGCAATTTTTGAAAAAGAAGGTTTTGGGACAAGTTGTCCAAAAAAAGTAGCATGCAAATTAATGGGTGCATGATGTATGGAAGTTTTTAGTGATTATAATTGAGTTTATAGGACCAATTTTCATGCATGTTACATGGTAGTTTGGAATCCATATCGGGTGACTGGGTACTTGTAGTTTTGAGATCTCAAAATTGTTGTTAGAAGGGTCAATAAAATGAGCATAACGTAAGCTACAAGTGGAATTTGAAGGGATTCACGTTGCCATTGTAAATAGGATTTAGATATATTTATAGTGATATGATTTTTCCTCATGGGGGTGTGATTTTACAGGTTTTTTAGGGCTTGGAAAGAATAGTTTGGGATTGTTCAAAGATAAGTTGTTGTTCTAGTGTGAAAGTTTGATGTGTTTGAGGAATGAGATGGATTGAGTAATGATTATATCACCTATAATATAAAGGGGCTTAATTTTTCATCCAACTGAATCCTTATATGGTTTTTAATATATGTAGAAATTATTTTATGAAGTAACGGTAGAACAACTTTTTTGCAAGGTTGTTTTAGGGAAGGAAAAAAGTAGTTGTGGTTTGAAGGGATGATGTTCATGACTTATAAACTTTCTTATAAGTGTCGAACGAGTCTTCAATTGCTATTTAGTGGTAACATGCATGGTTTGGATCATTAAAATTTATTTGGTGGCATTAGGAAGTTTCCAGGTGGTTGAAGGTGCGAGGAAAAAATAGTTTTAAGAAACACAAAGACCAAATGGGCCCTTAAACGGAATATTTTGATGTTGATACTAGTTACGACCATGTATTGGAGTTTAAATTGTTAATTTAAACATGTGTTGATTTAGGGGTATGAATAAGGATGATTTTTAAGTAAGGGACAGTTTATCTTTGGGCCATGGACATTTTGAGCCATTTTGGCACATGAACTGGATGGTTTAGGCTAGGGCCGACCTAATGGGGTAACTTGCTGACTATTATGATTTGAATTTATAATTTTCGATGATGCATGGGTCTAGCCCAGGGAGGGAAAAAATTTATTTTGATTGAGCCTTGAGAGGCTATTAAAAGTGAAGTTATGGGAATATTGTTATAGCTTTTGAAACCCCCGTTTTTTATTCTTTGAAGAACCTTTTGATGTAAAGAAAAAAAAATGGGGCTATCCAAACCCTTGGAACTCCATTCGGAAAGTAAATGTGAGTTCCATGAGAAGGAATTGAGCAAGGCAAAGTTTGAATTGTTTCCTTTGAAATCAAGTGGAGGAGGGAAAATTTTGAGATGCTATTTTCATAGCATGTTGATGTGATTTTCATGTTTCTAAGGTGTTTTCAGAATCTATATTGAGTGAATAAATTATCATAGCCCATATGTCATATGTATTAATGAGACATAGGTGATTGTCGCAAGAAGCTAAATGGATGTATCTTGTTGAATCAATTTTTGAAGACACTACACATTATAACTGATTTGGAATATCAAATTTAAGTGTGTTGATTGATTTGAGGGATAAATAGAAGTTTGTTTGATTCTATATCGTGATCCTTTCATTGTGTTATTTCTTTGTGAAAAATACTACTCGATGTGTTGTAATGAGACATTGTGGTTAGGGTATAAAGCATCAAGTGAGTAAATTTATAGGGGACTGATTCACCCACTCTCAAGTCCTTGTCACCTCCAACATAGCATTGGTGAGGATGAATAAACTAATTTGTTTATAGCACAAATTATTTTGCCCATAGTTTCTTGCTGTGAGATATATCTACTTACTTGTAGTACAGGTTATATTGATAATATTGTTTAGATCACCATATTTAGTACATATGATTTATATGCGTTCACATTATGGAATTTATATTTTATTAGTTAATTTATAGTAAAAAATTTCTCTTTTGAGATACGTGATACATGGTAGTTATTTTCATTTAAAAACAGGGCACATGTGGGCATTTTCACAGTTCGCACGTTGTCATGTCCAAAAATCCACAGTGTAGATAGGATGATAGTATTGCACACCATACAATACATATATTTAAGACATATTAAAATTTAATCATGGTTATTTATCATTATGTACATGGACCTGGATGGTCATCATACATATTACATGTCCTTCATGAAATTTTATTAAACATATTAGGGGACTGGGATGGACTTGTCAGTATAGATTATAGTTCAATGTGACATGTAGGGTATTTTGCCTGGATTGTAAAGTGTCATCATCCACCGATTTAATTTTGCTAGATTAATTTGCATGGATTTGGATTAGTTCTCATTATGGTGTTATAGAATATTTGGTGATTTGTGGTTTTGGAAGTCATCGTTACATTTAGTCATGGCTTGTGACATTTTATCAATTATATTGACCTGGATTCCACACAAGTCCATGCTGATATAATGTTAATAGTAGCCAAATGCTAGATTTTGTCGGTGTATAATAGACTAATGCTTAAATGGTGAGGATAACAAACCTAATGCTATAAGGGATTAGAACCTAATGATAGTTCTCACATAAAGATTACTAAAAAATTTCTTAACAAACACACCAAAGAGGGAAATTAGGTGATGTATTCTAGGATGTCTTTAGCATTTTACAAACTTCAATTTTTCATTTATATAGTTTGGATGTTCTTAATCATTAATAACGGATTGCCATTGTGATTTAGGATTTAGATGGATTGTGTTGAGACACACTTCTTTGTTGTACACCTTCTCCTCCTTATGAGTGGGGCAATGTGTAGTACTAAAAAAATGTTCATGTGTGGCATTGGAATAATACTTTGACATTATCTTTAGTTATCCCAATTTCTTTTTATATGGCTAGACTTAAAGCTTCTCTCGCTTATAGTAGACTTTGAGTCCACTAACTCATTGATTTTTCTTCATTAAACATTCAAGAATCATACCTTATACAAAACAGTATTCAAACCTCTATAAACCATGCATATTAGGTTTAATATTAAGTTGGGATAAACTTCATGTCTTGTGATAGGTTTGGATAAAAAAAAACTATTCCTTTGTACTACAACATTATATCTTGTAAAATGATTTGTAAGTAGTACCTTAGTCAAGTAAAGGTTGGTTAAGGGGTAAATCATTTCAAATACTCATAAAGGAAAATCTTTTAAAAGGCATAAGTTCATTGTTCAACTAAAGAGTTGGGCTAAGGGGTAAATATTCAAATAATTTGGGTACATTAAAACGTTCACCCTTACCTATCTATGGGAAGCTAGGGATCACATGATCAAAACTAACCCTTAATAAGGACATGACTACGCAGTAAAGCATGTCTCTCTAAAACACATTACAAAACATCTACTCAAATATGGAGACATCTATTATGGATGCCCCTAAATCACAAGATAAGTATTAAAATCAAGCCAAATAACAATTTCCAAGTTAGTAGTCCAAAATCACCAAACTTTTCATTACATTTAGACTGCCAAAATGTTTTTATAATGGATCTCACGTAAGAAAAGGATTCACTAATGACCTATCCCCTAGTAACGTCATAGTTAGTTGGTCACATCGTATTTTTGTCTTGCACAGTCGTCAGTTTTTGAAAATTATGGTCATCTTTCAGGTAAAGTCTTGGTGTAGTTATTTTCCATGTTTCATTCTTTAGTCTTTGACTAGGGTGCTTAGAGGTAGTACTAGGGCACCATGGGCACCCGGTCTTAATTTAGGGTGCCTTGGTCCTAGCAGCACTTAGTTTAAATTTAGCTGTTCGAGGCAGTTATTTTTCATTTTCCCTTCATTCCCCTGTGGTACTAAGTTGGCATGTCCAGTCCTTAGTGCCAAAAAATTTGAGTAAGTATATCTATATAAAACCTAAATAGTCTAACTTTTTTATGGGTAAAATACTACCATCAAGGGATAACTATATACAAGGCAAAGTAATACATTTAGAATAATTACCTCACACACGCTACATAAGAAGGGGTTGATTTCAAGTATATCCTTCACCTTTGTATGTTTCATTCTAGCTATTGCCCTATCTTAGGCCCTAACGCTAGGTAACCTAGTCCACACAATATACACACACAAACACACAGAATCCAATTGGTCTCGAATTTAGGGTAACACTAGTGGTAAGTCCACCTTTGTGGCCGTTAAGATCAATCTGACCCCTTCATATGCATACTTATTTTTTAGGGTTTTTATGCTTTGTATGGGGTTTTATAGGTGAATATTCATTATAGGTTTACAACAACATAAGCAAAGTCACTGTAAAAACCATGTGACAAAGACCTATATATTTTGAAGATCTAGCAACACTGTTAGATTCAAATCTTGATATTTTCTACAAACCAGAGCAACCATACTACAGACTAGGGCACCCATAGGCACCCTAGTCCTCCCCGAGCACCCTCTAGTCTGTGTAATTCTTCATGTACTAAAATTTTTTTGGAGTCAGGTCATCACACTCCACTCAGTCCCACATCATCTGTTCAGGTCCAACACACAGTGATGGTAAGTTCATGTTTACGGTTATTACCTTACCCTTCAATTTCAATTATTTCATTCATTTTTAAAAATCAAAATAAATTATGTGAGCATTTACATTTTAGTTCATATCATTTATTGCATTTCTGTACCAATTAGATTAAACTTAAAAATATAGATTAAAGTTCATCTTTTAGTTATAAAATTTTGATCAAACATGACTTTAGAATATTTTCCCCTAGGAGCATTTCAACCCCTAATAGCTAGGAACAATTCCTATTCTCACCCATCATGCCTCATTTTAGTGTAAAACTTATATATAATGAGGTAATTATTGCTGAGCTCATGACTCTCTATGGTAATATTATTCTTATGCTGGCTAATACTCAACAATAACTCTTAGAGGGTCAATAATATGTGCCTAATCTCCTATTGGCATTAGCATTGTTGAGGATCCTATAGCCTTCACTCATTGTACACAATGTTATAAGACTACTAGTGATCCTCCTTTTGATCTCTCTAAGGAAAATTTAGACAACTCTCTTATTGATTATTTGCTTGGTATTGATCATCATCCACATGTGCATACTAATTCTTATCCTAATCAACATACTACTATAGTCCCATCTCATGATTCTCCATCATTTGGTATTGCTTCTCATCATTCATCACATAATAGCTCCCATTCACTTTTGCATTATGTTGAAGATCCTATTGATAGTGTCCTTAGTGATATTCTCATATTTGAGTCTTTATCTTATCATGATTAGGTAGTTGATAGTCATGATTCTCCTTCTTTTCATACTACCAAGTGTGAATCACCTATTCCATCAGTACTTTCATATGAGCTTGCATCTATTACTTTGCACGAGTCACCCCCATCTATCACTTCTTCATCTCCTATCATTTCATCTCCTCCTCTCACATCATCTACACCTATTAGGTCATCATCTCTTAAAGAGGTATCTCCATCAGTCAGCTCACCTATTAGGTATGTTTCTGATGCTATTTCTACCACTGCTCTTGATTTTCCATTTATATCACTTACTATAGCTTCTTCGGAACCTACTCCTAGTGTGCCTTTAGCATAAGAATCTCCTTTATCATCTCTTGATATTCCTATGATCACACACAATGGCAAGTTACAACCTCTTACTACATTATTGCCAACTTCTACTATTCCTTCACAAGCTATCATCTCTCTCGTGCATGTTGTAGGTCAATTAAAATATCAATTTTTGTCTCTCACTTTATAAAGTAGGGCTTACTATGCTTTTGTTGACAACAATTCATTACATGGTAACCCTATCCCTAAGAAGATTCATAATTTTTCATTCCCTAAGGACTTTTTCATACCTACATTCACTTGTTTTGATGGTTCTAGTTAGCCTCATGCTCATCTTCTACACTACCACATACTTATGACCTCTTATTCTGATGATAGATTGTTACTTAAGGCCTTTCGATACAGTCTTATTGATGAGACATTGCAATGGTACACTCATATTCCCTTTGGGTCCATTAGTACTTACTATGGTATGGAGGATGCTTTCCTCAGTCGGTTTATAATCAACAATGGCCCTAAGGTTACTTATGACTGCTTACCTACTTTACATTAGGGCTCATCTGAACCTATCAAGGATTAGATCTTATGGTTCAATGCTTATATGCATTAACTGATATTCCAACCTATTGATCTAGAAAAACACTTTATTTTCTGTCGTGGTCTGATTCCCACACTTAAGAAAAAATTGCAGTATAATACATGTGAGTCATTCATTCTTCTCTACTATAAATTCCTAGATCTAGAGCAAGATCTTCTTTGAGTAAATGTCATTAACCCTCCACATGCATCTATTTCTGTAATATCATCTCGTCCTCCTCCACCTAAATTGGTTGAGCATCCTACACAGTCTCCACCCTTTCCTCATAATTAAAGCAAATGAGCTCAACCTACTCCAATGCCACAAACTACTTCTTCTCCTCCTCTGCGACAGGCCACTTCTCCTTCCACTCCATCTATGTCGCGTACGCTATTACATTTCTCACATCATGCTAGAACTCATGATGTTCTCTTTCCCTTGCTTCAAAAAGTTTCTAATTCTCTTACCATCCAACCAACATCATCCTCAACATAGGCTACAATGTCAGCATGACAAACCTTATTGTAATTATCATCGCATAAACGTTCATAGAGACAATGATTGTCTTTCCCTTCATGATAGATTGCAAAATGTAGAGGATCAATGCATCATCTCCTTTGGTTCTTGCTCACATGAGCAATCCATGCACTTTCTCCTCTACCTCATCAGAGAGTTTCTACCACAATTGAGTAATCTCCTCCACCTATTGTTCAGGCCATAGTGCATCCACCGTTGTAGTTCGTTACTCATGCATATTCTCCACTATGTCCATACATCATTACATAATCACATCCATTGCATTTACTTCATCCATCACATTCACGCTATCCACCACACCATGTTGCTCCTTCACAGTACACCGCCTTCGCACATACCATTGCAGCTCTATATGACATTCATTTTGGTACATATTTACATACTGCTTCCATCCCACATGCTTCCACCGCTTCGTGCGGCCTTGGTCTTTGGTAGGTTATTATTATCACCGCACCCCCCGATGACACACTTGTGTTCTTATGGTTCTTACATGACTGTTGATGGTTTTACTTTAAGAACCTTTCATCACGCATTCCATTGTTCATCTAACACACCCAATCATTTCCCAATGACGTACTCTTTATTTTCACGGTTCATTCTTGACTGTTGAGGGTTATCAATTAAATGAACCTAATCATCCATATGCTAGGGGGAATCATTAATCTTCCACCCTATTCATCACACTAACATATTACGATTACATTAAATTCTTACGACACACATTCATCACAACACGTTGGTTTGATAATCATACATCATTCGTTCTACTATCATCATCATACTAACTATCCATTACAAATTTCATTCAATAAACATTAACAAACTACAAAAATATCACATACATCCCAACAATAATCATCAAATCATACAACATTGATATACCACAAAATAATCTCATCATATATCAATCACATATGTCCATACATATATAACGAATACAATCATCACTAGGGGGCAACTCCCATACATCGTATATAATCATACTAATCAAATATCATCATAACTATCACTCTCAGGTACTGCAAGAGCCTTAGAATTCGATGTCTTTCCTCTAACTTGGCGTCGTTGTTCGTGGCCTTGATACCTTTCTACTTGTCTATGTAATAAGGTGTTCTCCGTAGACTGCTCCGAAAACTGGCGTTGTAAATCCACATTTAGAGAAAACACATATTTCGCTAAAGGACCACCACCTAATGCCTCGCGGGATCATCGAGTCTCCTCACATGCCTTGTCCCTCTTGGCTAGTAATATAGTACACGTCATTACTGCTATGACCACTGGCTCAAAAAAATGGGCATGCTAGCTAATGATCTCATCCACATACTCAAGTATCCCTCCACACACAAGTACATTGGTCGACACATTCTGCGTCAATGTGTGGATGGATGTGTCGACTACCAGGGACCAATACACATCACCTATAAACAAATAACACAACACATTAGAAAACCATTACTAAGCCATATAACAAAAAAATACATAACATAGCTATATATAGATACTTACTCTCAGCTACAGCCACTACCACATTGTCAGGGGCATGAGCTTCCCTCTCTCCTCCTCCTTCATGCGGTATCCTCACTAGACCTGCAAATAATGGGAACAACAATACCCATCGAAGAGCTTCCCACCATGCGAGGTATTCCTCTGTGCAACCTACATCGTCTGAGTCTATCGGATCTTATCGTTGTGTCTACCTCATCTAGACCAAGGCGTACTAGTTGCTTTGTTGTGGGCCCTGGTCTATATCCGACCCTCCTAGGTGCTCTGATAGCTCTCAACCATATATATAGATCTTAGGGACACATCCTGAGCCATGCCAAACTATCATGATACTCTCTCCACCTGAAAAAGCTCGGCCACATCTAGGAAATCGATCTCTAACCACATAGTCATCTGAATACACCTCAACTCTACAGCATCCTTGAGTCATCCCCCACAGTCACGGTATGACCTCCATGTAACTGCCTAAGGCCCCATCCTATCTATCAGTTCCTTGTAGGTATCTGTATCCATCCTATGCCTAATGAATATTAATCCACCTCCTGACATATATCTCTGGCCTAGCCCACTCTCCTCAAGGACCTCCAACTAGCCTCAACATTGCTATGTGCTCATAAGCCCATACATGCAATAACGTAGTAGCTCCTATCCCACATTTGCTCATTATGAGTAAATCGGTATAGATCTCTATATAGGTGGGCCAACACACACCGTGCCCACATATCTAGTTATCCTCCTCTATATGTCTAACATATATCGTGCATCTTATACAAGATTCCTACACCTCCTCCCTCCACTGCAATCGATGAAGTAATCAACATTGTAATGAACTTCCGTAAGTGTGAAACCCCAGACCTCACAATAACATCCAAATTAATATGGGCCTTGGAAGGTACTCGAGTTCCCCACAAAATATTGTTTAGCAGCTCACATCTGCCTCTCCATATCCTCCAATGGCATAACCTATACTCTCTCTCCAACAACTGAAAATCACAATATATGATATACATCCTTCAACGTAACAGTCATCTCCCCTCTAAGTAGCCAAAATGTACATGTATCCACACACCATCTATCACATAGTGCAGTGAACATCAACATATTGTGGGGAAAATCCCCCATCCGTGCTATGTACCACAGGCAAGAAGCAATCCATAACATCCCAATATATCTGAAAAACCTAATAAAACAAATGATAAAACATCAAGATTTGGAACCTGAGTGAAATCCTTATGTATAACAAAAATGACAATAAACACAAATTAACACTATTTACATCTAAACACACTAACTTATCACATTACATATACACTATAAATGTATTTTCCATCATCTTAGACCACATACATACATTCTTCAGCACTATTGGGGTGCGTAAGAGCAAGACACTAAGCACCCATCTCTGGTGCTCCTATCCTAAGGGTCACTAACACCCTCACCACTTGTTCAGGTCTAAAAACACCAAGAAAATAAAAATTCTCAAATTGTACAAAAATTCAATAAAAATGACATACTACACCATACATTTTTTTGAAAAACAATGCACTTACTCTATAGTCGTGGATGACGTTACGGTGATCGCCACCCTCTCAAACTCGCCTAGGGACGTGTTACTCTCACTTGTGGCATTTTCACTGGCTTCGTGTTCAATCTCACAATCGTCAAACAAGTAAATGAAGTGACTAAACACTTTTTCACTTCACTACTTATGGTTACTTTTTCACTTACTTTATTATAGTCATTATTTACGCTTATCACACAACTAATACACACCACACCATTTTTCTCATATCATGAATGCATTTCTACTTCAATACACCCCATTTGTGGTTTTATAGAATTGTCATACCAGCCATAACATAAAATTTACATGTGCATTCCCAATCTTCATTTGACAAACCATCCAATTCAAGACAATTTACTCAAATGACGTCCACTTTCGCGGAACGTTCATTCTTGAGTGATCATATCCCTCTACAAACCACAAATGGGGGGCATATCATTGGGGTCACAACTATAGAAAACTATATACCATCCAAACACACTTACTTATCACATTTTTATATACATTTAAAATATTATTTTCCATTATTTAGACCAATTCCACACTAATTGACCTAACTAGGGAACCCAAATGCATATACAACTTCTATGCTACACCCAACTTCAGGACACCAGCTGACCCAAATCTGGGGCTCAAAAAGTGTCCCAATATTTCCACTAGTGCATTCACTGCTTTCTATTGATTCCAGGTCTAAAACTAACATGGGAGAAAAATTAAAAATTCTCAAATTTTCACAAATTTTTGAATCAATCAACTTCTCATATTTAAACATTTTTCACAAAATCATCCACACTTACCAACTGGCCCACACTAACTATGAGTGACACTACACAATTACTGCCCTGGATGACTCAAACCGACTAGAACGTTTTTCCCTCACTTGTGGAATTTTAATGACTCACTTTGATCCATCACTGTTATCACAATTGTTTAAACAACAAATGACATGACTAAACATTTTGGAAGCTCACTTCACTACTTAGTGAGTTGAACTTTTTCACCTACTTTAATTTAGTCATTATTTCGTGCTTATTCTCACAAACTAATATACACCACACCATTTTTGTCATATCTTGATTTTGTGACTCTAATTTACACCTTTTTTATGACATTATTTTTATAATCCTACGTTACCACCGTAACATATACTTACTCTTTCATTCTCTCTTTCTTGACATTGTCTTTCCAAGTCTTTCTTCATCACTTTCCATCTCTATGGTACTTTTGGCTTAGCTACATTCATTATTCTGAATCATTCCCCTTTTTCCGAAATGGGGTAATATCATTGGAAAATATCATCCTATAATTCCTCCTTACCATGTGATTAATCAACATTCCATCATTTTCAAACATTTACTAATTCACTGTGGACATCTCACCATTAATACCCCCAATGACCTTATTTGGGGTTTATAAATATGCAATTTTTCTAAATTTCATCACTTCCCCTAATGACTAATCTTAGGGGAAATAAGTGATTAAAAATATTTCTATGTGAGTCATTCACCAATTTCTATTTATTCCCCCTAATTACCTAACCTAGGGGAAACTAGCATAAATTCTCTCTACGATTAATAAATCGAATCGATCAAGCATTTAATCAATCACGTTCAAATTTATAACAGTCGAAATCATGTCATTAGTTAATTTCAACATAATTGGCCTCCCAAATGACCTAACTCAGGAGTTACATGTGTTACTTTCCCATTATGACCTAACTTGGGAAGTTATTCTACACTTGTGCTTTCTTCCAGATGACCTAACTTGGGCCATCATATCCCATTTTGCACTTCCCAGATGACCTAACTTGGGAAGTTATCATACATTTCCATTCTTTCTTCCAAATGACCTAACTTGGAAGCCATCATTTTATGCTTGCTTCGGAATGACCTAGCTTGGAAGCCATCACATTGTGGCAACACCCGTGGAGTGGGGGCAAGAGTGCCTTTCCTGTAGCACTCCTATATTGGTCAACTGTTTGATCAAAAAAATTTGGATCTAAAAACCAAAAATATTTGATATGAGTTCGTATGCAATGACCAGATCTTAAGGATGTAGTTAGATATTGGAGAATAACACATTTTTCTCCCTACACTCTTCCTCTGGTAAAGGATGCCCAAATACTCTAGTCGATTAGTCGTATACATGCATTCGGGTTGGGAACATATCACTCCCTTCCCCATCTTATCATCATTATATGCATTTGAAATCATCATACATAGCAATCATCACTCTCATTTAGTGTACTTCATCATACTAATACGTTTTTCATTATGTTACATGGATCAACCCATTGATCCATGGTTCGACACGTTTTATGGTTCTTTCGACACACTTTTACTACCACATCTGCACATTCTACTACAGCATGGGCTTCTCCAGATTTTCTTCAAGTACGCATTTCTATCTACTTTATGTTACTGAGCTTTTCACTCACCAACATAAAGTGCGGGAAAATGTAGTCACAAAATCATGCACTTACTATTACATTTATACCACCAAATATGTAATTTTATATATGGATCTCGCGTAAAGAAAGTATTCACTAATGACCTATCCCCTAGTCTTGTCATTAGTTAGTTAGTCATCGTCGTCATTTGTCTTACATAGTCATCATTTGTTTGCATAGTTTTCGTCATCTTAGGGAGTCTCAAGTGTCATTATTTGGTCATTTGTTGTCTCTAGTCTTTGAATAGATGCATCTAGGGTTATTGGGACACCCATGGGCGCCCCGGTCCTTATTTTAGGTTCCCTAGTCTCCGACAGGACTTAGATTTAATTTATCTGTTCAAGGTTGGTCTTTTCCATTTTCCCTCTCATTCCCCTAGGTACTAGTCAACATGTCGAGTTATTAGTGTCGAAATTTGTGAAAGAGATCCCTATATAAACATAGCATACTCACTATTTTATGGGCATACTATCTACCATAACTATATACTAAGGAAAGGGACTACATTTGGGCATATTTCTACATTTAGAGTGCATAGGAAGGGTTGTATTCATTTTATTCTATCCACCATTTACATTTTTACTCTAGTTATTACCCCCTATCTATGCGTCATTAACGTTGGGGAACCCTAGACACATAACTACACACACAAGTCAAACATTAGTACATAAGGTCTGGAATAGTGTAGTGCAAGAGTAAGTCCACCTATTGTGGCCGCTAAGGTCAGTCCAACCCATTCATACACATCTATTCTTTTTTAGGGTTTTTATGTTTTGTATGGGGTTTTACAGGTGAATATTCATTGTAAGTTTACATTAACATAAAAAATTCAATGATAACCATGTGACAAAGACCAATATATTTCAAAGATCCAATGACACTATTGATTCACATTTCGGATTTTCTATTGACCAAAGTGAACATATGCAGACCAGGGCACCCATAGGCGCCCCAATCCAAGACACACCAGTCTGTGTATTCTTCATCTCTGAATTTTTTTTATTCATGTCATCACACTCTATTTTCCACAATCATCCTATTCAGGTATACACTATTTGTAATGAAATTACTTGTATAATTTAGATTATGAGAAGCAATAGAATACCAAATAACACAATATTTCAGAATAATGATCTCAATATGAAATTAGAATAGCTTCTCCACTTCGAGGGGGCAACCTCCAAACCATATAACAAGACTCAAATGCTCAAATGATGATGATCTACTACCTACAATCCCCTATATATACTATTCCTATGTTATGGCCATCACCAAGGCTGACCTACTAAGCATGAGAAAGTATAAATGATATAATAAAATGATATGGTAAGCCACAAGTCGGCTACTCATATCCTAATACAAACAATAGGTTAAGGGCGTAGCATTCCCTTCCCCTTCAAACCAATGTTTTCCTCAATGTTGAATAATCCTGGATGTTGCTGCAGAAAACCTTCATCCTCCCAGGTCGCATCTTCAATGCTCAGATTCTTCCACTTGATCAGATATTCCTTAGTGTCTCTGGTTCTCAACCTCTTAGTACGTGTTTACAGAATCATCTTTGGCTCCAAAATGATTCTTCCTTCCTCATCAAGTTATGGTAACTCTGTTTGGGCTTCAAATTTCTTTCCAATAACCTTCTTCAGGCAGGAAACATGGAATACTGGGTGTATGCGTGAAGATTGAGGCAACTCTCGTTTATAAGCAACACTGCCAATTTTTTGTAGAACCTGATAAGGGCCATAATATTTAGGAGAAAGTTTGTTGTCCTTTTTCTGTTGCTTTAGGGACAATTTCTTGTAAGGTTGAAGACGTACAAAAACCCAGTCACCAATTTCAAAATGTCTTTCACTATGGTGTTGATCTGCTTGTTGTTTCATCCTGTTTTGTGCTAATGCTAAATTCTCCTTCAAACTAGCCAAAACCTGTTGTTGATGTTGAATGTGTTCCTCAACATCTCTGACCTTAGCTTTCACCCTCAAGGAAGAAGTGATAGAAGGTGGATGGTAACCATATAATGCTAAAAATGGGGTCATTTGAGAAGAGGTATGAAAATCTGTTTTATACCACCATTCTGCAAGTGGTAGCCATTTAATCCACATTTCCTGCTTATCTGATACAAAACAACGTAGATACCCCTCTAAGCATTTGTTGACCACTTCCCTTTGCCCATGAATTTGAGGATGATAAGATGAACTATGAGCTAACTGAGTACCCAAACATGAAAATAATTTCGTCCAAAAATTACTTGTGAAAATAGGATCACGATCACTTACAATTATCTTTGGGGTTCCATGTAGCCTTTGAACTGTCTCTAAAAAAAATAGTTGCGACTCTATTGGCTATAAATGGATGTGATAGGGCACAAAAATGGGCATATTTTGTGAGCCTATCCACAATCACAGAAAATAACATTCTCAGCCTCTGAACAAGGCAATCCAGTGATGAAATCCATGGAGACCTCCTCCCATCTCTGGCTAGGAATTGGTAAGGGTTGCAACAGACCTGGTGTCTTAATTGTTTCCCCTTTGTTCTGTTGGTACACCAAACACTCTGATACAAAATTTTATACCTCCCCCTTGAGTCCTTCCCAAAATAATTCTCTTTTTATTCTATGATATGTCTTCAAAAACCTAAGGTTTCCTCCAACAGGTGAGGCATGTAGCTCTGCAAGAATCTTATGCTTCAATTCATAACCTTTACTCAAGTATAACATGTCTGTGTACCATAGGTAATTACCTTTCCACTCAAATTTATTAGATGTTATAGATCCTTGCTTGATATTTTGTATTAGAGATTGTGTATCCTTGTCTTGATTCCATTCCAATCTGGCTTCATCCACCCAATCGGCCATTAACATGGACATTCCACATAGTAAGGCATCTGCAGATGTATTCGTTCTGAACAATGCATTAGCTACTACATTTTCTTTACCCTTTTTGTATATGATTTCAAAATCATAACCCAAAATTTTTACTACCCATTTTTGTTGTTCCTCAGACGATAACCTTTTCTCCAAAAAGTATTTGAGACTATCATGATCGGTTTTTACCTTGAAGTGTCTACCCATGAGATAGGGCCTCCATTGCTTGACCGAATGAAGAATAGACCATCATTTCTTTCTCATAGACAGGTTTGAGCAGATCTTTTCCTTTGAATTGGTGACTCTCAAATGTAATTGGTCTTCCTTCCTGCATTATAACTACTCCCAATCCTGATCCTGAAGCATCACATTCAACGATGAAAGTTTTTGAAAAGTTGGGAGTAGCCAAAACTAGGGTGCTGGACAAGGCTTACTTCAGCTGCTCAAAGGATTTAGTGGCTACGTCTATCCAATGGAAGGCATCCTTATTTAGCAATGTATCGAGTGGGGTTTCTATTCTACCATATCCTCACACAAATCTTCTATAGTACCCTGTTAGTCCTAGGAACCCATGAAGATTTTTGAGATTTCTGGGCCTTGGCCATTCCACCATAGCTTTGATCTTTTGAGGATCAACTTTGACACCTTCATGGGATACAATGTGACCCAAGTAATCTAAAAGGTAGTCTCCCATGGAAATCTTGATACTATGGCACTTTCCTGTGCAATTGACTGTCCCACCATCTGTAATCATAACTTGCATTTCTGGAGCTAGCTAAATAAAACAATTGAGGCGGGCACCTAACTTACTATTTATGAAGTTATGAGTGCTCCCCAAGTCAATCAACACTATCACCTTATATTTTTGAGGTATCCTAATAACCTTGAGTGTTTGAGGAGTACTAATACCTGA
>JAHRHJ020001846.1:0-17169 GCA_019776745.2 Taxus chinensis
ACAAGTTGGTCAACATGAAGTACCTTACCATTTACCTGTTGATATTTCCTACACTGATTGTGCAAGCTCTGTATGATTTTTCAGGACCTTTGAAACATTCCCAAACATTTCAAATGCAAGGGCATGAAAGTCCTTATTAGACTTTTTCCTCTGCTTCCCAGTAGATACTAAAATATTAATTTGAATCATCATATTCGAATGATTTTTATATCAGTGTGTTAATATCTATGCCAAAACATGGATTTACATTTTTTTCATAGGTTGCACTACAACTCATCTTATGTTACAGTGTGTACTAAAGTGGCTCTTAGATGATTATAAGATTATTATATTGGGTAAGGAAGAAAATTGGTGTCCACTCAAACAACAAGCAGATGTTGCGACTCCTGCAAAATTTCCAAGAAAGTGGGTTTTCTATAATTTTCCAACTAAGGTGGATGTGGTTACTCCTGTGTTTTCTGTGATTTCCTTGAGCAATGTGATTAAGTTGCCCCTAAATTTCCAAGATTGATTTTGCTAACTATTAATCCCAGACACATAATAAACCCTAAAACTTGTCAGAAATGCTCACTTTTCATAGTAATAGACTCAGAACAATGAAATTAAGCATAGTTCAATTGGGTTTTTCTAGAAAAGACGTCTAAAATTGAATTGTAATCATCCAAAATGCCTCAACCATAACATTTTGTTATGGTTGTCTCATTAGAGCACATAGAAAAATAGGATCAATATTGCAAGTTTTATAAAGTCAATTAGGATTACAGGTGATTGATCCTCAATGATTCCAGAATATTCAAATGTCACTAAACAATTGTGGTCTGTTTTGTTCTAGTTACATTAAGACAATGAAAAAGCACCCTGTTATAGATAATACATCCCAATACACTACTGCAAACAAGGTTTATATTAAAACAAAATAAAAATCAATGGAAACATTTATGCAATTCATTTATAACCCATGAACTATCTCGCATATAATGTAGACTAGAATACACTTTCCAACCAAACAGACTATAATCTCTTTTATGGCATGATTTCAAAGAAATATTCCCTAAGTTAATTTTCAAAACTATCATAAAGCATGGCTAAAAGGGGCTGAAAAAAAGGAGAAAGAAGAGAGAACAAAATACAAAATGAAAATCCCTTCGGCCTATAAGTATTGCAGAGAAGTGTAAAACCAACCTAGATTTATAACTCTTTGAGAAATTTACAAAGAGGAGTGAGACCAAATCATCCCACTCCAAGGATATCAAACAAAATATCAATCTTCTAAGGTAGGAGGGCGAAGATTATAACCAATGATTGCAGCGACTCTGCCAACTCAGTCGCTCTATGTAGAAATGCCAGGGTAATTATGCAAAAGAGGAAAAAGTTTAGAATTTAAATTTACCTATACAGCAAGGGGATGAAAAAAATTTATATTTCAAAATATATTTAATTTCAAATATATGTACAGGATAAAACTAGAATAATAAAATCGAAAGCAGCATGGTAGAACAAGTAGATGAATTTTTCTAAATCTGAATTCCAACTTTACTAGAATGCGATTTTGATTTTCACCTGAGATTTTGTTTGGTTCTATAAACAATAATGAACATGTTGAAAAGGGAATGAAATGAAAAACAAGGTCACCCTAGATAGATTCATGGGCTTGGGAATGAAGAGACAACTCAGGTGATCAGAAAATGTTTTTGATGTAAACAAAAAAAGCTAGTTAAACTCCATCGTATTTATTTGTATTAAATATAAACTTATATCATCTAGAGACATTTGTAGCTTATATAATGTACAAAAATGTGAATAAATTATGGATCTTACTAAATCTTATTATAAAAAATTATCCATGTTGCTTACAATTTGTGGACATCTTCATACTCATTTAACTTGTAGTAAAAACTTCCGATGCAAATCATTTTTAATAGAAGATACAAATGCAAAAATAATAGTTACACAGAGTAAACTATTTTTTGTTTTGGTTTTGGTGCCCAATTACCCCTAACGCACATGAAAAAAAGAAAGGATATGTTAATATACAATGTTATCCAGGAGCACTGATGCATTTTTTGCAGTAGATGGGTAGATTTGAAGGAGATTTACAATAAATTTCAATTGGACATACCTATGTGTGCCCCTGGTCAGCCACGGTTTATAAATCCTTTTAAATAGATCTAAATCCTTTTAAATAGATCAACTCACTATATAAATAGAGACTTATTACATGCTCCTACACTTTTAATACTTGTAGAAAACTTTTCCACTTTTAACTATATTGTAGATGTTACCCCTCATCCATGATGATAAGAAAAACATGTGCATAAAAAATTGGATATGAAAACCCTATGTCAAATATTGCCATAAATTAAAATTCAATACGAATTTTTCACTTTCCAAAAGAGGATTAAGTTTCACCACCCTCTTTTTCGGTGGTAAAAATTCTGTAAAAAAGATCAGTTTATGGGGGATTTTTTATTAGTTAGCACTGTTCTCAATAATTTTTCGAAAGTAGGAGAGACTGTGTGCACAATTCCTACAAACCGAATTGATTCCTGACAGAAAAACACCCAATTCATGATTAAATTGAATCATGAGAGCCTACATACGTACATGTTTAGATATAAATACATATGCAACATGTATTTAGACAAATACAAAGGTATTTTTGCTTTGATTCATAAACACAAGCAGTTCTAGTAAAAGCATGATTAGTACTGATCCCAATTACAGTTTCCTAGTTTCACATATAGACTGCATAAAATGCATCAAGTCAACAATCCTGAAATGGATTCCCTCTTGGACAGAGCCATTATGTTGCAAGAAATCAGCCATTCAGTAGATACAAGGATAGTTATGTCAAAAGACCAAAATCCTTGCCTGAGATGGACTACAGAGCTTCATGAAAGATTTGTTGATGTTGTTGCCAAGCTTGGAGGTCTAGAAATTAAGTAAAATGGTCATCCTCTTTAATGTTATTCATTATTATTAAATGGGAGGAATTACCTACTGACCATTGATTTGAATTGGATTATCATTTTTTTCTTAGAAGGTCTGAAATGTGTTGCAGAAGCTACACCCAAGTCTGTAATGAGATTCATGGGTGTCAAAGGCCTAAAGATCCATCTTCATGTATTTGAATTTTTTTCTACTTGGATTCCATGGGTTTTATTTTGTAGGTTTTTCCATTTATGACAATAGAAGTTTGAATTTTACACGAAAATTGAACAGGACTTTGCCACTTTTAACTATCATGTCTATTTTTAACCCTCTATCTTAATAGATTTATGTAAAATGTTTCTATCTTCTCAGAGATAATACAGATATCTAAGATAGAAAGAAGGATAAATATCAAAGAAAAATAGAAAATACTAAAATGAGAAAGATAAATACAATATAATAGAAAATACTACAATTAGAAAGATGTGTTTCAATCTGTTGATCAAGATGTTCTCTGTTTATCGCTCATGTTCACATTTTGGACAGTCAAAGCCAATTACCATATATGATATGGGCGTGGTCTACCGGAAAATGACAAGAAGTACAAAATGTAGATTCAAATTATGGGCATGGTCTAGTTTATATTGCCATGATTGCCCGATTGCCCAGTCATAAAATGTCAACAATTCTGACAATTACCATATATGATATGGGTGTGGTCTAATGGCAGATGGCAAGAAGTACAAAATGTAGATTCAAATTATGAGTGTGGTCTAGTGTATATTGCCATGATTTCCCGATCATAAAAAGACAAAACAATTCAGACAATTCGACTAACAAGTTGATAAATACAACTACTGTAAAATTATTTTCAAAACACATGCACAGGCATAATGGTTAAGTTAAAATGCACACAAACAACAATTCATGAAATCAAAATCTAGGCAACAGTTGTCGACCACAGACAGCTGCCACTTGTGCAATTTGGTTGGTATATACCTCCTTGCAGCATGTTGAAACCAAATCAGGGGACTTTACAACTTCTTTGTAACTTACATATTCAAAAACAAACCACAAATGGATCGCTTCACCGAAAGTGAACATTATTGCTCGAAAAACCACAAATGGATCGCTTCACCGAAAGTGAACATTATTGCTCGAAATCCGCCATGTTTGTCCTAGCAAGTAGCATTTCCTTTCCAATTGACATATTATCACAGTGTCAACCTTACCCTTTTCTAACTCCATATCAAGGGAATCCCTAATAGAAATGAAAGCTTTTAAATTAGGAGAAAGTGGACATGCAATCTCTTGTCATGTCAATCTAGACCTATACAATGGAGCTAATCAATTTGGCAAGACTTTGAATAAGATTAACAGTAATCTTCCATGACTAAACAAGAGAAAACAAAGCTTTCAAGAACAAGCCATAACAAGAGCATTCATGAACATGTTAATTTCTTTATATGAATAAATATGAGTAAAACAAAACATTCATTCCAAAAATAAGACTACCTTGCATGACTGGATACTTCCATATACAGAAAATGCTAAAATACTGATGTGGGGCAACCTTAAGCAAGGTAAAGCGAAAGAAAAATTGCCATCATTACAGTTTCAAGTTATATGAAGTGACTCTCCAATGAATATGACACCTCTTAAGCTTAATTAAATAATAATAATAAACTAATTTACATATCTGCAAGAAACAATCTAAACATAAAAGCAGGCAAAAGGATGAGTTCAAATTGTAATAGAATCATATTCTGCATTAAAATTGTCAAGTTTCTTAACCTGTTAGGGATACCATATCGTGCAAATCATCATATCATATCAAACTACAATAGAATCACAGTCAGTGACTGCTGAAATTATTGACAAGAAGTGTTGATGTGAATTATCATATCATGCTTTTAGATTCAAAAATGATTCACGTAGCTCACAAGTTTTATAAATCTTTCTATAAAATAAAAGAAACCTACTGATCACTATTGGCCCCAAAATCTTAATATTTCAGATAAGAGTGGCAAAAGAAGTCTTTGTTAATACAACTGAACAAATCTATTAATGTAATTGAGCCTCGCAAATATAACATAAACTCAAGTATATACAAAAATCAATTCATAATCTCTGCAACCGTAGGTTAGAACAACATATTTAACCGAGTTCCCAAAGGGAATACCAAGGTCCAAACAAACCTATTGACATGAAAAAAACCTTTGACAAGTAGGTAAGGGTTTAGGCTCTTACCGTAAATAAATTGTTTGAAAAGAATCGACCTCGATATTTGAGGGTGAAAGTTCCCCTCAATCCAATCATTTACAATGTTTCTGATTTCCAAGTTGCATATGCACAGAAAAATGTCCTCCTTTTCTATGGGGTGGATTTAGCATACAAAAACACATCATAGACATGGCCCAGTACAGAACAATACAACATAAACAAAAAATAAAATCAATACATGAAAACAACAGGAGCACTCCATGATTTAAACAAACAGAAACCTAAAACAAAACAAAAAACAACACTAAATTTATGCACATTACCCCAACACAATGGTGGCATTTGAGCATCTTTATCACCCTTTGGAGTTTACATAGACAATTTCTTGCTTTTTCCTATAACGGTTCAATTATATCCAACTGCTTCTTGCAATGGACTGAAAAAAATCTTACCGTTTACAGAAAAAAAAAAAAACACAAAAATTCTATCTCGTTATCAGAAAAATCTATCAAACCTAATTATCCCTTTTCCTTAGGCTCTACATAACTGCCATAAAGCATTCCCCGCTCCTGCTCGGGACATATTTTTACGTTCCATTTATTTTACATTTTAAAATCAAAAACCCTTTCTTCCAATAAAAAACCCTTTCCTTCCCACGTATGCCAACTTGCACAAATTCCCTCTTCATTGGCAACCTTCAACACCAGTACATTGGACCCAAAACTCTTTTCACGAAAATAGTATAGAACAATTCCCAATATCATCATAAACTAATGTGTAAAGCATTCCCCACTTGTGCTTGGAACATATTTTTATGTTCCATTTATTTTAAAGTTTAAAATAAATTTAATGAGGAAGGGAAAAAAATGCTCTGCAACTCTGGCGCAAAACTGGAGTCGACTTTTCTAGGGTTTTGTCCTTTGCAATCGTCATACCGTGGACATCTCGAGCTCTACAAGGTAATTATTGCTCTATGCTTTCTCCTAGGGATTTCTCACCCTCTAGGAATCCCCTATATAATGTCCTCGCCATCTTCAAACCTCGGTTGTTTCAACCATGGTAGGAGATTCTGGAGTGAGTGATGGCACCACCGGCGAAGCGCCCCAGGAAATTTGTCCCGAAAGTCTTCTCACAAGGTAATCTTTCTCCTCCCTGATGTGGTTTACCCATTCCTTAATTTAATGTTGTTTGTCAATGGTTAGAGAAATTTTGCCTCATTGGGTATTTTGTGGGTCGAATCCCCTCTGAAAGCATGCTCAAATCCTGGGTTAACACAATATGGAATCCTCATGGAGTCCATCTGGAGAGTGTTCAAAACATGACCAAGGGTTTTTTCTTTTTCATTTTTCTGACCCTACCAATGCGCCCAATATTCTGGCTAAGCAAGCCACTTGGTATGTTCGCAACTCGCTGCTTGTGCTAACACCCTGGCACAAGGACTTTGTGGTATCTGAATATACCGCCCTTAAAGTGCCTGTTTGGGTCGAATTTCCTGGTCTGCCTCTGCCATGCGTGCCTTTTCTGCCGCAAATTGTTGCCTCGCTTGGGCAATTCGTTTGTTTAGAAGCTAAGAAGTTTTATCACGCTTGTCTGCAGAAGTGAGTATGTGTTGAGATTGACCTCTCACAGGATCTCAAATAATTTTTGGATATCCAAATGGGTGATAAGCGCTACTCCTAGAGGGTCATGTACATAAATTTTCCTAACACGTGCTTCTGTTGCTAGGTGTCTGATCACAAGATCAAGGACTGTCCGCTCTATGTACCCCGTAACCGCCATATGGCCAGAGCTACTCCTGAGCCAGTCAAACCTCAATAGGAGGAAGGTTGGCAAGTTTCTGAAGGCTCGAGAAACAAGAAAAAACCTAGTAATACAAAGCTTTTGGCTCCCATGGTCATCGGGAACCAACCATTAAGGAACATGTCCTCAGTATCCCCACTAAGGAGCCTACAACTGCTGCTAAAGAACCAACTACTGCTATCATCTCATGAGTTACTCTATTGCCAAAGTACTCCAACACACCCCTTGCGGCGTCAGTTCTCATGGACCAAACAAATTATGTTTCCCTTGTTCCTATCCTTCTCTCTTTACCCCTGCTGCTGCCAAACAACTCACAAGGGTCATCCAAACGACCCCAAAGTCCTTCTTGCATCTCTCGGGACCACATCCTGACACACAACGTGGACTCCACTGAGGAAGAATACAATATTGAGTACGCCAACTGGAAAAAAGTTGATCTACAAGAGTTTTTACAGCACAATGTTGCTCATTTCCTGCACAATCAATATGATGCCCTTGATGGCTTGGAGGATGGGGATATGGCTTTGGACCAACATTTCCCATGAATTTTTTTATCTTGGAATGTTTGGGGTCTTACAAGACTCCTATCGCAAGTATGTTTTGCGTGAAACTCGACAACGATGTGAAACTCTGGACATTTTATTTTTGCAGGAAGTAAAAATTATAGGTTTTTAGTTACAGATGGTATGCAAATCCATCTGGCCTGACAGCTTGGCTTTCTGTAGCAATCATGAAGCAGGGCAGTGGGGGATTAATTTCACTTTTTGCTCCTAAATGACAGCCTTTATTAATTAACCATGGCATCGACCCCCACCAACCATGCCATATGGGTCCTCTTTAATGTTGATGGCCTCCCTTTTGGGCTCATTAATATTTACGCCTCAAATGATGCGACCGAAAGGGCCGATCTGTGGTGGTGGATAGCCAACTCCATTCCTGATGCTTACTGGGTCATAAGTGGTGACTTCAATATGGTTGAGTCACCTAATGATAAATGTGGCCACCTGCCCATGAGGTGGACACCCGGTGAAGGGGAAGCATGGTATTTCATGCGTAATAAATTTGGATTTTTTTATCGTAATGCTTCTCTCTTCCCCACCTCTACAACTTGGTATATGTGGACCAATCTACGTGGAGGCAAAGATCGCGTTCTTAAACAGATTGACAGGGCTATGTTTTCAACTCAATTTTTTTTGAGTTTGACAACATTTATTCCATGTCAGTGGAGGTCATTCCTGACATTGTCCTTTCGGACCACTCTCTAATACGATTTTGTATCTGTTGGCATGATGCGCCCCCTTTTTGTCATAAAGGCCAATTCTTTCTTAATACTGCCTTGATGGAACATGGCCCCACTGTCAATCATATCAAGTGGGTTTGGAATTTAATTCTATGACCCAGTCATTGTCAGTGGTTCCATCCACCTATGTAAGCTAGCTATATTTAATGGTGGGAAGATGCATTGACTCAGATGACTAGGTTTCTTCGAATTTATGGTCAAAAGCTGGCCATAATTCGACACTTCTCGTACTCTTCTAACACCTCAACCCTCATCCAGGTGACAGTGGCGCTTCAAGGAGATCCTTTCTTTAAACCCTTACAACTGTAGGTTGCAATGCTTCGGCAACAAATCCAAATTGCTAATAACTATAATGTAATGGGCACCCAATTACGAGCTCGGAATCATTGGCTCAAAGTTGGCGATTAGGTCTCTAAATAATTTTTTCTTTCTCTCAGAGCCAAGAAGCCTTCACAACAAATCCAGGCTATCATGGACAACGAAGCTCATATTACAGACCCGCAGCTTATGTTGCAAGCCTTTGTAAGCCACTACAAGATCATTTTTCAAGCTCAACCACCTTCGGCAACTCATCAAGCTTCTCTTGATCAATGTATGGGAGTTGTGCCGCTTAAATTATTTGAGGCTCATGAGGTGATCTGCGAGAGAATTCTCACCATTGAAGACCTCTATGAAGCCACTATGCAAATGGATAATGATAAAACACCGGGCTGCGATGGATTCCCTTGTGAATTCTATAAATCCCTTTCGGATTCTATCAGACAAGACTTGCTTCAAGTTTATCTTGAAGGCCTTCAAAAATAATCCCTCGAGCCATGCATAAATAAGGGAAACATCAAGTTCATCCCTAAGCAAGGAGACCCTGAGAAAATCACCTGTTGGTGGCCGATTACGCTATTGAATGTCTCCTAAAAAATAATTGCCAAAGAGTTAGCTTTGCGATTACGCACTCTTCTTCCTGTGATCATTCAGCCAGAGAAAACCGGCTTCATACAAGGATGCTTCATCCTAGACAACATCATTGTTGTTTGAGAAGGCACGGAATGGGCCCGTAGGTCTAATCAGGCCATCATGTTTATCAAAATTGACTTTGAGAAAGCTTATGATCATATTGGATGGCCATTCATTTTATCCATGCTCCAAGCCCTTGGCTTTGGTCCCACTTTCATTCAAACAGTCAATATGTTGTTTGTGGATGCCTTTCCTCAAATCTCGATCAATGGCCTTAGCTCAGAGCCTTTTGGGATATTTTTTTCTATTCAGCAAGGTTCTCTGCTTGCCCCTGCACTCTACATGATTATGGTAGAAGGGTTTTGTTATCTCTTAGCTAATGCCAAAGCTTAGGGTCTTGTTCGCAGAATATCTCTGCCTACCGAGTCCAATGCTCAACTTCTTAATGTGAATTTTACGGATGATTCCTTTCTTACTCTCATTGAAGATGAAACCAGCATTCACAATTTTATGCAATGTTTGGATATGTTTCTGTCTAACTTCTGGCTCCTCCATCCAATGGTGAAAAACCCAGTGTTATCGGCAATCCTTCCTTCCTGCACTTGACTGGCTTGCCACTTTCGATTGGAAAATCCTAGCACATGGAGATATTTTTAAGTTCTTGGGTATCCCTTTTTCCTTTCAAACCTCCCTGGCTGAGCTGTGGCAGTATGTCATTTAGCGGGTGGCTAAAAAGCAAGAATACTAGATCACCAAGCCTCTATCCCTGGCCAAAAAATTCCAAATATTCTCTAAAGTTCTTTCTGCCACTCATGTTTATTACTCATCATGTTAGGTTCCATCCAAATCCCCCATTCAGAAGCCGGAAAATCTCCTCAAAGCTTTCTTATGGGCTAATGATTCTAAAAGAAAAGTTTTTCATCGGGTTGCCTGGGAGATATGTTATCTACCTCACAATTCTGGAGGCCTCGGTCTTATTCACATCCAATGCCAAGGGCAAGCTCTTTGTGCTAAATGGATTATTAGAAGCATTACTGGCCTAGAAGCTTGGAAAGTTCTCATACGGAATGGTATTGCAGAAGGTCCGCCTTATGGTCATCCTGCATGGAAAGGTTTATGGTTTGTCAATTTTCTCATCACCCCTGTGCCCATCAAAATTGTTGGCACCTTTGTGCTTAAGACTATCTGGAAAGCATGGGAATGTGTTAAACCCTGGCTTCTATGGAAGGGGGATAACTTTCGTAATGGGATTTCTGTCAACCAACACTCGCTTTGGTGGTCACCGATTTTTCAATCTCAAGACAAATGCCTAGCAGAAGTCCCGGGAATCTCTGTGCTCAAATTCTTCAAGCGCAGAATTCGCACTATTGAGGATTTTTTTTGCAAAAACCTATAAATCTAGTTCCCTTGCTCAGAATTTAAAGTTTTGTTTTGGATTTCTAACCAGGATCAAAATACTTATAACACAGTGATCAATTCAGTTCCTGACCATATGGTGCATAAAATTGCCGTGCATTCCTCTCGCCCTTGGTGGATGGATTGGAAATGGTATGTTGACACCCTTTTATGTAACTACAAAGCTAGTAAGGGTTATTGTTAGCTCTCACCCCATCTGCCCATGGTGGAAAAACTCAATGCACGTTGGGGAATCCATTCCACCTTATCCACCTAGGGACGACGGTTTGAAAATTTTTGGATGCTATCTGTGGAGCCTAAGATTGCTCATTTCCTCTGGTGTATTCTTCATCAAGGCCTCCCTATCGGAGCTCGTCTTGCTCAGATTGGGGTTGCTATTCCCAAATGCCCGTTCTGTGGACATCTGGAGATGATGTTGCATGTCTTTTGGTTTTGTCCCACAGCTCAAAATGCCTATAACTAGATTCATTCATTTTTATTTCCTTCCTGGCCTCATTGTTTCCCTTGGAAACATATCCTTTTGGGAGACAATCCCAAAATTCTGCCTATGTTCACCCAAATTTGGCATGTTTTCAGAGGGGAGATTCTGTTTTAGATTTGGAAAGAAAGAAATGCTTTTTTTCTTTGCTAATTCTCTAGTTGATAAAGATTTCTCTATTTATAGTAAATTGTATGTTGTCATCTCCAATGTGATTCTACATTTTTTAGGTCTAGGTCAATCACCAGATGGTGTTGGAATTTCTTCACCATTTGTAGACCTTGCTTCGCCGACTAGGGAGAGGTGAGTTGTAATTTGGCAATCATTGTTCTTTTGTCTCCCACCAAGCGCTCCTCAGATGGAACTCAAAGCTAGTGCAACCGGTCTTAGTGTCGGGCATGGAGTCACAATCATTGAATCCCCAACGCCCGCTCTAATCACATTCTTACACTCGCCATGCTTACCGTATTTAAAGTTGCAAAGGCCGATATAATGGCTCGAACTCGTCATATCGTCAACAAGACTTGGGCTCGTCTCCTTGCCTTCGGTCTTGGGGTTCACCACATCGCCAGTAGGGTTGGGGCATCTTCACCATGGAAACATAAAATGCCTCTGACGACCTGGACCCCACTGTTACCACCCGCCACCTGGGTGACAAGTTCCCTAAAAAACATCTTCCACTCCGTTAGTGCGGGATCTGACTACTTCCACTATTGGTATGGTTATGGATTTTGATCGGCCATCTTCTCTAACACTCCAAACAAGCATGGGGAACCAGGTCTGGCAGATTATGTGTGAATTTACAGGAGCACTGATGTTTAACGTTTGAATTTCCAATCTGATTTTCCTCCCCTTCTTCTTCTTCTCTTGGCGCTTGATCTATAAAAGCTGAGCTTGGCTCATTGTAAAAGGTGGGTTGGATTCAATTTTTCTGGGAAGGTTGTAAATTCTGAAGCGATTCAATACAGAAGTTCTTTCTTTCCTTATTTTCCTTTGTTATATCTTTCTCTCTCCTCGCTCGATTCAATGGATCATTTGTTTTGCATTCAATAGAAACTTTGTGTTCTGTCCTGTGTAATCTTTAGAACTTTGTGTCTGTAGATTTGCATCGGTGGTGAAGTAATTGATCCTTTCCTATATTTTCTTGGTTTAATGTGAGTAGGGAGATCTCCAAGTGAGGAGAAAAATTTAATTATGATTATCTTGAAAATGAATTTCAAGCATTCATTTTTATTTCCTTCACGACCTCATTACTTCACTTGGAAACATATCCTTTTAGGATACAATTGCAAGATTTTTCCTACGTTCACCCAAATTTGGCATATTTTTCAGAGGGGAGATTCTATTTTGGATTTGGAAAGAATGAAATACTTTTTTCTTTGCTAATTCTGTTCTTGATCAAGTTTTCTATATTTATAATAATTTTATGGTGATCTCCAATGTGCTTCTGCAGATTCAAGTTCAGGCCAATAAGGTGGCGCTGGAGGTGGATCACCTGCAAACCTTGCTGCACCACTAGGTATAATCCCCCTATAATGTGGCTTGTGTGCCTCTTTCACCCACCAGACACTCTTTGTCTTTAGCTCATGGTGGCTGACGTATCCAGTCTCAGTGTCGTGTTTTAGTCACTCACCAATTACGCCAGGAAGAACCAATTATACACTTCCCGCGTAGCGTGCGGGCGGTAGCTTTCCAGGGGCCATGGGCTCACCGCCGCCATTTCACCAGCTGGCATGGGCTGGGACACCATCGTCGCCATCAGGTGGGGCTCGCCTCCCGCCCCTTATGGATGGGGGCTCTCCTCCTACCACTACTATGCCTCAGATGGCTTGGAACCCACCATCACCCCTGCCAACTTCTGACAAGTTCCCTCATCTCAGAATCTCCATTCCAACTTGTAGGGAAGTATACCTGGAGGATGAAACTGGTAGTGTGTGGGAACTTCCTGATGCTAGAAAATATCTACCAGGTTCAGGGTGGCTGATGACCAGAATTCGCCCGCCTCGGGTATGTTTGTTGCTGCTGCTTGATTTTGTTAGTTGTCCTCCCTTTGGAATTGCCTTTTTTTTTACTCTCGTAGGCTCGACCTAGTTTGACTTTTTTTCTCTAGGCATTTCCTATCTTTGTTCTTGGTTTTGATTATCTTGAAAATGAATGTCAAGATTAAAGTTATCAAATAATTATTTGTCCATGAATATTACAACCCCCCACTAGAACATCAATTGACATAAGTAAAAAGCTTCTTTATTTATGTTGTGTGTGTGTGCGAGAGAGAGAGAGGGAGAGAGAGAGAGAGAGAGATTAGTGACCACAAAATCCCATGTTAGTATACCCTGAATGACAATTGTAAAGGCCTTAACATGAGAATATAGATTGTACTTTGACAATTATAATGGTTTTTCTAGTTTATTGAGAAAGAAAATAATTTCCATAACCTCTTCTTCTTTGAAACTATCAATTTTGTGCATAGAACACCTATATATAAAAAAAGAAAAAGACAAATGAGGTATCAAGAACATCCAATCCAAAATAAACAATTCAAGTGATTGGTTTCCTTAAAATATTTTTCAATGAACATGGAAAATACTATAAAAAAAGGATGTTATCACAAAATTTGAAGAAGATCAATATTGGTTCACCTAAAGAATCCAAGTTAGTTAATCTTAGAAAATATTTATGCCACAAATGACGACTACTCCTATTTTCTTTGCATCAATTGTTTTGAATGGACAAATGGTATGAAAGCTGGATATCGCCCCTGAAATCCCTATCCTTAGACTTAAAGCATATATTCTACATCCAGTGGAGTACTGTTAAAAATACATTGGAAATTTGGGTCTCATTTGTCGTTTTATAGATCTATGGCCAAATATTTTTGAGCTATCCGAATGGATTAGAAAGAAATGGGGACATATTATTAAGGGTAAGGTTGAGCTTTACCCATGTTCAAAAGCTTATTTTATTGTTATTTTTTATTACTATGAAGATCAATATGATGTTCATGACTGGTACTAGTTTTGGGGAGATCGTGGGCTCATGAAAAACTTATGGTACCCATTGTTTAACCCATGAATAGATTCTTTTGACTTGATGCTAATATGAGTCAAATTACCCGTTCTACCTTTACAAATCTAGTTTGACCCTTGTTTTCAAGTCATTGGAAATATATTGGGGAAATTTTTAAAAGTTGATGCTTCCACTAAAAAGTCTCTGCATACCTCTTATGCTCGGATTTTTGTGGATTTGGATGTATCTCTTGATCTTCTTGAGAATATTAACTTGCAGATTGGTGAAAGGGTTTTGATGCAAAGATTAGACTATGAAAACCTTGTTTTTCCTGGTCGTAGGTGTTATGAAACAAGTCATTTGATCAAGGATTGTGTGCGCTTCAAGATCAGAAGTGGGTCTAAGATGGGCTAGTGGAAGGGGTTCTCTTCCCTTGCACTACGTAGTGGAAGATCCTTCAGTTGATTCTTCATAAAAGAGTCCCCTCGAAGGTCGAATCCACCCTTATAAAGGATGGGAATCTTATCCAGGTTCCCCATCCTGATGATTTGAGCCAATCCTCTTCTATCCCTTCCAGGTCGCATAGGAGGAAAAATATTCTGTTTCTGATTTTTTCCTCAAGGCCTATTGTAAGAAATCTTCTCACAAGACTCAATATGACTCTTTTAAGGAGATTTTGTATGTTTCAGAAATGCATGGTTAAGGAGAGGGATCCTTCTTCCCCTCCCAATTTTATCTATCATCCTATTTCTTCAATCTACATTATCCTCGCATGTGGATTAAATGTATGAAGATTTCAAATAAGGGGACAATGGGCTTTGGTCTAGAATAAGAAAAAAATTTCTTCAAAGTAAATTTCAACTCCAACACATATGACATTAAGATCTTACTCTTCTATGTTTTGAGCTAAGTTTTTTTCCTGTATGCAAGGTCGTTATCCTATTTCTCTTTGTCATTTGAGCCAAGTTTGTTTGGATCTCCGTTGTTTATTTTTCTTATCATTGTGAGATTAATTGTAATATCTTTTTTGTAATGGCCCTTAGAGCCTTTCCATGTATTATCAATAAAAAAATGTTTATCTCCTAAAAAAATCAAAAGATTTGATTATGTGTTAGATGGATTCACTAGATATAATCAAATTGAAGTTAGACTTTGAGATAAACAACAAATTTCAATTCTCCATGAAGTACCTATACAAATAAGGATATTACTTATGGTCTAATCAATGTCGATGATATTTAAAAAGGGATGTGGATTAGGTATTACCTAATTTTATTTATTAGTTTATATATAAATGATTACATCCATCTCTTAGTTGTCAAAATTAGTGGGAAACCCACTTTGTGACTCTAAACCCAAACTTAGTAAACCCTTTCTCTCAATGCCTTAGTTTTAAAATAATTGTAGTGTATTTTGATGAACTTATAACTTAAGTGAATAAAAAAATGGTAATCTAAAATAATGAGAAGAGACATATGTATTGTACAAGGAATTTTGGTTATTCCTTATTTTTATTTTGTAAAAGAGGGTATTATTTGTAGTCATATTATTTCCAATGAAGGAAATAAAAGAAAGTATAGATCTCTCGCTTTCAGCAATCACTCAAGGATTTCAATCATTCTTTGGTTTAAAGTGAACTTAATGTGTATATTTCTCCCTAATTTTCTAGACTTGGTGTATATATTTACCCCAATGCTAAAGTAATATTTCAAGGGGAAATAAGATTTTGACAAATTTAGAGGTGTAATTGCTTCAGATTTTGGTATTTTTCTAAACTACAAGCACCATTTTATCATCTACAGCCATGAATTGAATAAAACCATAAAAAATATATCATCTAGAAAAAATTGAAGGAATAGAATAACCTAAAGCCTTCATGAGTTAACATTTGTATGTTTATGGAAATTGAGATATTTTTTAAATTGAAAAATAGACTATTACAACAATAGTCCAAAATGTTAAAATAAAGAAAACATAAAAAATAACTAGCACAACATTACACTATCAATTATAAGCTCAATATTTTGAAATGGATTACTTAATCATCTTCGATATTTCCCATTTGCTTTTCAAAATTCAAAATTTCTTATCCAATTCAATGTTGCAAGCAATCTATTTTTAAAATACCCTAAAAATATTATGCATTTGTAAAATAAAGATAGAATAAATCATTTGAAATGAACCATACAACAAGAGTGTGTCATCGGGAAATGGTTTAAATTGTGTGCGCTAGAAATATGTGGTCGTCAAAGTGTAAAGCATAGAGAGTGCGTGAGTGAGTGAATGTGGTCAGGTCAATTTTAGATTGGTACCCTCAGTAGTCGAGTATGAATTGTGGAACTAGAGAGCGTCATAGGGTAATGAGCATAGTGTGTTAAAAAATAGATGGAAGAATGATATATCATGAATGTATATTGTGAATAGTTGACATAGTGTGTGGTAGAAGTTGCAAGAGGAATATTTTAAGGATGCATGAAGTGTGAAGTGAAGTAGTGTGTGAGGTTCATGTTTGTAGGATTCCCTCAATATTCAAGTGTGAACAAAAGCACAAGAGTGCATCATCGGGTAATGATGATACCGATGTATCAGGATGTGTATAATGTATATGAGAGACTAAATGTGACATGTGTAGATTATGCAAGTCAAATGATAGTGCTAGAGGGGGGAAGAATAAGTAAAATTCCCCCAATTGTGAATTCATGAGTACTCTATCCGATAAGAGTGAAATATGAGGGTCCTCTACCCAATTCTTGTGGCGATAAAGGTGTGTGACCCTTATCTAAGATCGGTAGTGTATGAGATATATGATGTGTGTGTGAATGAGGCCTATGTACGTGAGATATGGATGGTATGGACACCTATGTAAATGGGAATGTAGAGGTGATGAACACCTATGTGGAGGTGACTATGAAGGATATGGACACCAATGTGAAGTAGAACACGGAGGTGATGAACACCTAGATGAGGTAAAATTAGGCGGTGATGTATAGCGATGTGAAACAACCATCCGAGTGGTGGAACTAGACTTATGTGATGGACTAACAAACCGATGAGAACATATATG
>JAHRHJ020001847.1:0-17140 GCA_019776745.2 Taxus chinensis
GTGTTTAGTCTGAACTCTTTAGTGATCTTACCAAACGCTTCAGTTATCAGCAAGGGTATAAGATAGTATTTCAACAATGTGAAGCTTGATTCTTAATTTGAACTGTGAAATGTTATTCATTGCAATTTTATCTATTATTACGATGCGGGAAGTTATATATTATTCCCATTATGGTGGTGATTATGAGTTGCAAAAGGATTTAGGAAATCTTTCTTAATTCTTGGAAATTGGAAACCTAAGAATGTGTTGGTTCCGTTGGTTAGTCCTTCTAGTTATTCTTGTTAGATGAAACCAAGAGGGAAAACATAAGTTACCCGAACTGCTTATAATTCTTTGAATGATTTTTATTGGTAGGAACTTATGCTCAAATGTGTGCTTGGATTTGTTTTTGAGTCTTGGACAAGAACGTATTTTCTTAAATATGTGTTCCCTCTTGTCATTTCATTTGATTTAATCTGGGGCAAAATATTGTAAACTCAGATCTCTTAAAAAGAAACAGTTGCGTGACTAATTAATTAGGTTGTACGTGCATGGAGACAAATGGAACATGGTCTTTTGAGAGGTTGGAGAACTCTGGGCGTTTTGACTGGACTCATCTTCGTAGTTTATCGTTCTTAATGAGAATTCAATGCCTTACTCTCCATGTAATATTTTTTTTTTGAAAGCTATGGCCAATACATTCTGATTGAACTCTTAGGTAATTCTGAGCATTAGTATTTACTCATATTTCTCTTCTGTTAGATCCACTGAAGGAAATGAGAACCCATCACAAGAATTAGTTATGATTCTTTTGTGTCTATGGATGGATGACCTCATTGTTTAATGTCCTATTTGAAAATGGATCTCTTCTCGATGAGAAGTTTTAAAGAAAGGTTTATTAGATATATTCTTACTTTAAGGTGTCTCTTTGTTTTCTTGGGAACTCTTACAGAACCTTGAACGTATATCTGTTGAAGAAGGGATTTTTTAAGAGTAATTGAAGGAAATGATTACCTTGTGTGTGTATGGATTCATTTCTGTTAAGCGTCTTTTCTAATACAGTTGAAATAATTTCATTTGTTTGAAACTTCCACGACTTCATAATTTTTTAGCAAAGATTTATTCGTTACTTGATTATCCCTCTCATATTTATCATTTGACGGACATGAAATGTGAAGAGAGTCAGATCTGGTTTGTTAAAAAGAGGATGTATCATGTTGGTGGTTGCTTTTCATCTTTCCATCTATTGAATTTATTTATCCACTTCTAATGATATCTAAAGGTTTGATTTTAAGATAGTTAATCTAAGATGAAACAAATTAGGTGATGATATGAAATATGTTTCTGCCTTTGTAGAGTATGTACCACAGATATATGCGAATGGTTTCTATTCTTCTGTACTGAAAGTTGCTGAAAACATCCTAGTCAGAACCATGTTGTAAAACTTCTTGTATCATAGTTACGATAAGTATTGTATTCTATTTCGTAGAATGGGAACACACAAGACGATGGATGTTCTGATGTGGGTAAAGATGATTGATCGGATCAATTATACTTTAATTTTTAGACAGATATTATAGATTATAATTTTTTTATATTTTTGTATGTAGTGTAGAAGTTAATCCTAATCATTGTGCTCTTCTTTGTTATTTACTTCTATGCTGTGTATGAAATACTCCCACACATTGTTATTTAAAGTGCGGGTTTGTTTTTATTGGGAACAAGTTAGTGGATCCCCCCCCACAGGCAATTCGTTTTAAGGATGATTGCTTATTCATGCCCTCAGTTCATTGAACGACCCGTGCTAGCAATTTTACAGATGGACTCGTAGTGATAAAAGAAGGTAAAAACTTATATGATGCATTGGCTGATTATAGTCTGATTCTTGTGAATAATTCTGATTCGTTCTTGAGTTTTATATAAGAAAGAAAAGTTATATTCTTTGAATGAAGGTTGTTGTTATGCAGCACGCCTAAATGCATAAGTTTGTAAATGTATAAGTTTTTGAAAATGACCCTTGAAGGATGAGAATTTTACTGCATGGGTGGTGTAAATTATCTGGTAACTTTGTAAAAGAAATGGAATCCTATACTGTTGATATTTTCATGTTATTTATCTGTCTAAATGATATTCTTGGATTAAGTCGGAAAAGGGGATTAGAGTAATTTCCCTAAAGTATGCTAAAGCTAGATAAGTGTGTATAGAAATTTAATGTTATTATTAACACAATTCATATTAAGGTAACATGAATGAACTTATAAATGAAAAACTATAGAATTTGTAAAGACATAAAGGTGTGTTAACCCTAGAACAACCTGAAGAGAAAGTATATGGTATCTCTCTATGAAAAAGTAAACAAAAGGAAGATGTATGATTTATAATAGTAACTAGACTTCTTCTAATAAAGTCTATTACGTTACAACTAGGTGGTTGTACACTTCTTGAATGGTAGTACATTAAATTGGAGCTTATGAGGTTGATGGCCTTTATTTTTGGTAACTGTTTGTTAAGCCGAAATTAACGAATGTCAAAAGCAATAAAGTTAAAGGAGTTCTACAAGGATAATGGAACCTGTTTGGAAAGAATTTCGGAAGAGTTGGGTTGGGTAGGGTTGTTGAAAATCTGATTTTAAGTATCTAAATTAATCTAAAATTAATAATCTCCTAGGAGTATGTACATTCGACAAGGTGATGTAGGATGCTGGCACGTGGAACTGTAGGGCTGTTCCCATTCAAGAAGATTAGGATCTTCTCGGGATTACATCATCAATTGACATGTCGGCAACAACCTTTTGCATTGATCGCTAGATCGACACGCTTATGGATTGAACTTAGTTTCTCTAGGATTGGGATGTTTATGCATAGTTAGATATAAGTATCCATATAGGGACCTCAGGATACCTTGGCACATGGGGTTGACGAGGTTGACCTAGTATGCCAATATATCTAAGTCTTTGTGAGCTCTCTTATAAACCTATGTTGTTAACATGAAACTAGGGTTAAACCATGGGTCAGTGGAATCGATGGAAAGTCAGTAAAGGGACATTGTAGAAACAATTGCGGGGGTGAGCATACTCTAGTAGTGTGTGAAAAGATGACATCAAGGACTAGGTAATACAAAGACTATGTTAGAACAATTGGCAAGTATCGCGTTGCTGATTAGAGCCAAGTCACCGAGCTAAGGATGGACGAGATGAATATTGGTAGCAAATATTAGATAGGTTCTGAAGATCACTCAATACCCTGAATAGGGTAAGAGAACCACAGTATAGATAGTATACAAAAAAGTATAATACTAATGTAAACAGAATAGATCGGTAGTTCACGAGTCATGGATTGAATTAGATCAGTAGCTCACCAAGTCATTACAGCTGGACATATGGTTATCGGGATAGAAGGATGTTATGGAATTTTGATTCTAAATATTATTTTAGAACAGATGAACGTTACATTAAAAAAAAATTCCTTGTTCTAAGTATTAAATGGGGAATGTTACATCTGCGTGGTAGTCAGAGTGAAGGTTGTAGCTCTTGGACCTATTGTGTCCATATCTGATTTAAAAATTGAATTTTTTGTAATGAAAATGGTTAGACAAGAGGAAACTTGCGAATAATGCTCCACCTGATGAAGGAGCCAACAACAACCAAAAACTGATAAAATCCTGCTTGCCATGTTGGACACAAGAGATCATTTGTTGTACCGAACAAAAAGTGATGGGTAATAAGGATGAAGAAGAAGCGACTAACAATCAGCCACCTCTTGAGGACAACCCCAATGGGTGTGATAATAACAATATAATACCTGTCCAGCTAGAAAACAAAAAGGCTATTGGTAGCTGAACTCAACCAATGATATAAAAACGGATAAGTTACACATAGGTTTGATGCACCACATTTAGGGATGGAACTGAGATTAGCCCAACGAATATGGAAGAATTAAGCTTTTGTTATAAGAAAACTTCTTGGAGGAAACCAAATCTATTTGGGAGCATATCAACTTTCCCATGAAGCATCTTCATGGGGTCGATAGTCATAAGGCTGAGCTAAACATTGATGGAAACGAACATCACCTTGATAATCCAATTTAAACCTTATTTTAGGAAACGATGCTACCACACCTATCTTATGACCAAAAATGATTGAATTAGAAGTGGCCAAGGGAATTAACGTAAACATGAGTATTGGGAACGGTTTACGAAACTACTCAAGTATTGTACCTCAGTATCAAACTATGAAAGTTCAGGATATGACAATTCATCTGGGATTGAACCAAGTATTGGGGCGAGCGGTTGATATTACAACCCAACCCATATGGAGGGGTTGTGTAAAAATCCTAAGGAAAGAACATAAATTAAAGGCTATTTTGCCATAAGGAGGAAGTTACAGAAGAAAGTTCCAAACATTTCTTCAGCTTCTTTCTGCAACCTAAGAAGGGAACCATAGAAAAAATTTAGTAACAAAGTAAGTTTTCAGCTGATATCATAAGAAACAACAACGAATAATTTTATATAAATGCACGAACAATTTTTCCAAGAATAATTATAACGGAAAAAAGTCCTATGGAGGCCAAAATGATAACTTTACGGCTGAAATATTCTGCGTCTAAGAAGGGTACTTGTAGTTGAGGCTGTATTAAGTGTGAAAAATGCATTATGCGAATCCATGTCCTTGAGAAGGGATGATCATAATGTAGCACAAGATACATGCGATAGTAGATGAAAAGCAAGTTACACCATCATAGAAGTTCCTGGTTAAGTTATTTGTCATACTTTAAAATATTCTTTTTTATACATGGAGCCTACTTTAAATGTTTTCTTTCTAGTAAACTTGCTCAAAAATTAAAATAAAAGCTGGAAAATTGATAAATCAGGGATTGTAACATTCTGGTATAATTCTGTTTCATACAGTTAGTATGTGTCTTTTGGGCAGTCCTTGACTTACCTAGCTTTTCCACAAAAGTTGATCTCTATGTAGCACCTTGAGATCTTATGATATATATATAGTGTAAATGGTTCGCAAAGCATAAAGAACAGGTATATTTTTGAAAACATATTAGATGGTTTAGTGATTTGTAGAAAACAATAGAGATTCACGGTGTAAAATGAGAAACTTTCTGTTATGAAATGTCAGCTATGTAACTTAAAAAGGCCAAAAAAAGGGTGCGCACCTCTTATAGGCCGTAAAATATTAATCGTTAGCATATGTGGAAGAAAACAAGATTTTCATGGAATGTTATTGATGTTATAGAACTACAGTGATGTGTTTCAGCAGAATTTACTGGGATTACCACCCAAAAGGGAGTTGCTATGATTTGAAATCAAACCAAGTAGAACCTACTTCTAAAGCACCTTACGAATGAATACCACATAAGTTATTAGAGGCTTCAGGCTCAGCTGTAGAAATTTTTTCTAAGGGTTTGATTGCCAATGTGTTTCACCTTGGGGAGCACCCGTGCTCTTTCTTCACACACAAGCAACGCCATAGACCACTCGATTGTGCATTGATACCCCACGGATGTTAAACAAAGTAATAATCAAGAATAGATACCCACTTCCTAGAATTGATGATCTATTTGATCATATGCGTGGAGCATTGGTATATTCTAAGATAGATCTTTGATCTGGATATCATCGATTACGAAAGGATGGGGACATTCATAAAATGACTTTCACTATAAGGTATGGGCATTATGAATTCACAGTTTTACCCTTTGGATTAACGAATGCACCTGTAGCTTTTATGAACTTAATGAATAATATCTTTCAAGAATACTTGGACAAGTTTGTGCTTGTATTCTTGGATGACATTCTCATATATTCTAAAAGTATTAAGGAGCATCATGAACACTTGAAAATAGTTTTGGAAATTCTGAGAAAGAGACGGTTTTATGGTAAGTTGTCCAAATATTCTTTCTATGACACTGAAGTTCACTATTTGGGTCATGTTATAAGTAAAGATGGGATTGTTGTAGATCCTTCTAAAATTGTAGCTATAACCAAGTGGCCTACACAAAAGAATGTACATGAAGTTAGAAGCTTCATGGGCCTTGCAGGTTATTATAGAAAATTTGTTCAGGATTTTTCTAAGGTGGCTGCACCAATAACTTCATTGTAGAAAATGGATAAGAAATTTGTTTGGAATGATAAATGTGAATTTGATTTTAAAAATTTGAAAAGTTAGTTGACTTCAGCACCTATTTTAGTTGTACCTGATCCTAATGGAGACTTTACTGTTGTAACGGATGCATCCGGGGAAGGTCTTAGAGGTATTTTGTTACAAAATGATCATGTCATAGCTTATGAAAGTAGAAAACTTAAGTTACATTAGTTGAATTATGATACACATGATTTAGAGCTTGCTGCCATAGTTCATGCACTTCAAGTTTGGAGGCATTATCTGCTAGGTAAACCATTTGAGGTGAAAACTAATCATCTTGGGCTGAAGTACATTTTCACTCAGCCAAATCTGAATGCAAGACAAGGAAGGTGGTTAGATTTTTTATCTCAATATGATTTTGACATAAGTTACATTAAAGGAAAAGAGAATAGAGTGGCTGATGCTCTAAGTCGTAGGAAGCACATTTCTACTCTTATAACACTAAGAACTCAGTTTAAGGATGAATTAAGAAGTGTTATGGAATTTGATTCTTACTTTCAACAAGTAAAAATAGCGCTTGCTGTAGATCCAAAAGATGAAAGATATAAAAGTTTTCACTTTGATAATGAAGGAATCTTACGATATGAAAATAGAGTATACATACCTTTGCCTAACGAATTGAGAAAGAAATTGTTGGCAGAGTTTCACAATCCACGTTTTTCTGGACACCCTGGCATTACAAAAATGCTTGCTGATATAAAATAAACATATTTCTGGAAAGGAATGAAAAAGGATGTTATTGATTTTGTGACTCATTGTCTTGAATGTCAACGTGTAAAAGTGGAACATATACAACCAGCTAGTTTATTGTATCCTCATAGCATACCACAATACAAATGGCAGGTAAAAAGCATGGATTTCGTACAAGAATTGCCTATGTCAAGAAATAAACATGATGTTATTTTGGTAGTAGTTGACAAACTAACGAAAGTAGCTCATTTTATTTCTAGAAATCTAAAGGATGATTCTCCTATTTTGGCTAAAATATTTGTACACGAAATTTTCATATTACATGGAGTAACTGAATTAATCATATCTAATAGAGACCCTAGAATGACATCAAGGTTTTGGCAAACACTTAATGCAGCTCTTAGAACTAAACTGAATTTCAGTTCTATGTATCATCTGGAAACAAATGGATAGACTGGAAGAGTAAATCAGGTTTTGGAAGATATGTTATGGATGTATTGTTTGGATTAGCAGTACAAGTGGGAGGATTACCTTCCATTAGTTGAATTTCCATACAATAATACATATCATGCTTCTCTTAAGATGGCACCTTTCGAGGCACTTTATGGAAGGAAATGCAGAACCCCTATTAGTTGGGATAGCATTGAGGATAGAGAGGTCATTGGACCTGAAATCCTTATGGAAATGGAACAAGAAGTTAAAATGATTCGTGAATGCTTGAAAGAAGCAGTAGATAGGAAAAAGAGTTATGTTGACTTAAAGCGGGTTGACAGGAAATTTGAACTTGGAGAGAAGGTTTTTCTTTAGGTTAAACTGAAAAAGAGTTCTATAACTTTTGGCAAGGCTGCCAAGTTATCACCTCATTATGTGGGACCTTTTGAAATAATTGAAGTAATCAACCTTGTAGCTTATCATTTAGCACTACCACCTGTTGTGTCACAAATGCATGATGTTTTCCATATTTCTTTACTTAAGAAATACATTTCAGATTTATCACATGTGTTAAATTTGAATTCCTTGCAGTGTCAAGACCCAGGAATAATCATGGTTAAACCCACTCGAGTGTTGGAAACTCACCAGTTGCATTTAAGAAACTGAGAAATAAGACAATGTAAGGTCAAGTGGGACCAGTTTAACAAGGAGAGTGTAACTTGGGAAACTCTAGAGGATATGAAAATTACTTTTCCATACCTATTTAAACATAATTGAATCTGTTGATTGATAAAGATTTATGATTTTATCTTTATATGACATTAAGTAAGCCAATTTTAGGCAGATAATTATTTAATTTGAACAAACAATTATTTAATGTCGCTTTCTAGAACTATAAGGTTTTGAAATATTTGACTTTGAGTAAGAGAAGAGAATGATTTGACTTTCCTTGATGTAAATTGTTAGAAGAAATAATCATCAGGATGATTATTCCTTTTAGGAGGGAAGCATGTAACACCGTTGACAGTTGTTATTTTCCTCCTTTGCATTTCAAGTGTTGGCATGTGATTTTCCTTTTTAGGATATGTTGTTTTGACTTTGGGAAATCATGCTTGATGTGGATAAGTCTTTTATGCTCTTAAGATCTTTTGATTGAACTGGAATAGTTTTCCTGAATTCATTTATTCACTTCTTGTAGGTGAGATTGGAATTTGGTTTTAAGAGTTGTAAACTTATCTATTTACCCAACTCATCCTTGGATCAATTTTAGTGATCCAAGGAATGTTTTAATTCTGTTCAAAGTGAACAACTGATGAATTGAAATTCCATGAATTAAGAAAAATATGGACTAAACTTGGTAGATACAAGTTCTTTAATTCACTTTTTGTGTGAAATTTTTTCCATTCAGTGGTATGTTTTGTTTGGGTCTTTGGAGATCGACCATGACATGTCACTACTAACATAATTGGGATTTCAGCCTATTCATGGCATAGAAGAGAACTAGAATCCTATAAAGGACTAACCTACGGGATCCTAAGCTAGGTAAAAGTATTTCCTACCTAAGCTATGTTACTTGATATAATTCTGATTCTAACCTAAACTTGGTGCTAAGGGAGTTGGAAAGGTTACTAGGTATTAAAACTAAACATGAACCTATTACTACAAGGTTATATGGTGATCTAACCTAGTGCTTTAAACTATGGCATTTTGAATTATTTACCTATGTGGAATTATCTAAACCTATTTTACAAGGCCTATGATGGAGTGGGGTGGGGGGGTTAGTTGTTAGTGTTATATCCTAAGGTATAAATTTTAATCTACCTAAGATCTAACCTAAGCAAGTAATCTATCCTAAACTATTGGGCATGAAGGGGGACTTATGTGGTCGCATGCATTTTAGTGATGGTTCCTAAGGCATTTATGATGTTGATAAGGTTCTTAATGTATGTGGTACTACCAGCTTTGGCAAGGGCTAGTTGGTTTGGCAGAGGTTTAGGTGGCAATATCACTAAAATTTAAAATGCTTGTTATTTTGAACTTGGCATTTGCTAGAATTGGAAGGCAGTGGCAAGGAAGGATAGGCGGGAACATATGAATTAATGGAATTAATTGCTTTCGGTTTATGAGCCCAAACCGTCTTAGTAGGCATGCCAACAGATTTTTTTTGGGTTGTTTCACTTTGCATGTTCCCCGATTTTTACTCTACATGCTCTCTGGTTTTTTGAATCAGCAGACTGAACGTACTTCATGGTTATTTTTGAAGTTTTAGATCTATTTTCGTTTCGTGGAGTGTATAAGAAGAATTCTAGAAAATGAATTTGGTTGTTTGATCTTTCGTGGAGAAGAGGAGGAGTAGTGGGTGTCATCATTAGTTTAAGAATGTTAGAGTTTAATACATTGTTAATGGACAGTTATAACTATCACCCTCCTCACGCAACCTATATATTTGGTTTCCTCTTTTGTTTATAATAGGCATTGAATAAACATTCAGTCTCTGCCATCATTGGTATCAGAGAAAAGTGACCTGTAGAATTGAATTATGTTTTGGCGTTATAAATTATCTATGCCTACGTGGAAGATTGGAGTGTCAGGCACTACTCATGGCTGATCACCTGCGTGGAAAATTATTTGCGCACTACCATCCTTGCCTGAAGATTGGCACATCAGTTTTTTCATGAATTAGTCTTGTTTTGGTGTGGTAACCAAAGAAGTGACCTTCATTAAGGTGGAGCGACCCGTTTTGGCATTTTGTACTCCTTGCTAGTGTGGAGGGTCAGATCCAACCTATTTAGAAAGTTACAGACCTGTATTGAAGAAATATTCATTTGAAAGCCTTGGCGTGTACAATAATTCTGAGCATCTATTTCTCCCCTATAGACATGGACATGGCAGTGACCAAGTGAAAAGGAAAAGCTTCTATTCTGATCTAATTCTTGTCTTAGGAAGGTAAAACCTGTAACGTGAAGAGCTTGACGAGAGAGGCTAATCCAGATAACCTCGCCATGTACATGTCACACATTTTTGATGACAAGAGTGTTACGAGAAACCCTTCCACTAGTTCACCTATGAGAACCCAAGAGGACACCACCAGTATCTATTTTGCCTTGCTCAATGAATTATTGAATACCAGTAATGTCTTATTTGACGAATTGGTGCGTCAAGGATTGTTTGACTATTTATGGTTTGACGTGTGTTGTCAATTGCACTGAATCTATGAAGAATTGGAGTGCAGATATGATGTAGATGATGAATGTGAAGTAAAACACCCACAGGAGCATCTGCATCTCACTGCACAAGCTTATAGAGCCCATCTTTGTGATAGATTCCTTCAATAAGCATTTGTAACCATTTTTGAAAAATCAATAAATAAAATACAATTTTTATTTTTTGAAAATGTTTGCACCTCGCATTTTGTTGTCGGATGCCCAGTTGCTCAAAGGGCCAAATTTCACCGCATGGAAAACTAAGATGTGGATGATTCTTTAGTTTAAAGACCTTTGGGGGAGCGTTTCTAGCATGGACACCCCTCCCACAGACACTGATCTGTTGGCTAAGTATGAAAATGCCGATGCAAAAGCATTAATGCTTATCACTCTGAGCCTTTCTGATGAGGTTCAACCTCACATTTGGGAAGCAATAACTTCTTCTACGGCATGGGCTGTGTTGTGTACCATCTATGAAGCCATGAATCTGACGATGATGATGCATCTTCAGAAAAAGCTTCACATGATGAGTATGCATGATGGATAATTAGTCGAAGCCTTCTTATGGCATGTGGCTGAGTTATGCACATAACGTTTTACTCTCGGTGAACCAGTGGACGACAAGTTGCTAGTCCCGCTCACCTTGCGAGCTCTTCCTCCTCGGTTTCAGACACTGATTACCATGTTGACCATCACTCAACAGGGGGTGAGTTTTGTCAAATTAGTGAATTATCTCTAGTAGGAGAAGTCATTTAGAATGTTCAAGAAGCCTTCGAAGATAAGGCTCTCATCACGAGGAAAAAGCATAGCAACAATCCTCAGAAAGGGCAGTCAGCCCCCTAGAATCAGAAGCAGCAACCTTCTCAGTGGCCATGACAGCGGCCACCCTAGAAGCAGTAGAACAACAAGGTGGATCGATAGTGCCACATTTGCTCCACGAATATGCACATGACTGTGAACTGTTATTGCAACAGTCGCAAGCATGGAAACTCTGGCAAAGAGAGCACTTCTAGACAAGGATATTCCAAGAAATACCAATGGCGTGCTCATAATCAGAGGCAGAAGGGTCAAATTGCTGCTCAACAGGATGCCTCCTCTGATGAAGAGGTTCCAGACACAACTCATCCAGGCAATTTCCTAGTCTCACAGACTTCGCAATAGTTGGAAAGTATCTGGTTGATTGATTCGGGTGCCAACAAACACATGAATGGCAATAAGAAGTTGTTCCATACCCTGACTGACCCGCCCACTAGAGATCGGATCACCATCACAAATAATCAGGAGTATATTGTGGTAGGGATTGGTGATTTCATCATTCCTCTTGGGACACGAAGATTTACACTCACGAAGGTACTATATGTTCCAGGTTTGACCTCAAATCTCTTATTTATGAGTCAGCTTCTTAATCATCAAATGCAGGTTGAATTCTTTGTTGAGAAAGGGGTCAAGTCCTACATCATTTCCCAGGGATACTTATTTATTGCTCGAGCATTTATGAAGGGCCATCTATTTGCAATGGATCCACTCACTTCATCTAAAATTGCTCTCTACTTCAATGGCGGAGTCCACTACACTATGGCACTTTCAATATGGTCATCTTTCTGCTGGGGCTTTGCATCAGCTCAGTGCCAAGGAAATGGTAAGAGGGCTTCCTCCACTCTCCCATTCCTTACCTATTTTCTCGGGATGTCTTATGGGGAAAAAACACAGAGTTCTGTTCAAACAAAGCTCTTATCATTCTACGGAGCATCTTCAGGTTGTACACATCGATCTGTGTGGACCCCTGCCAACTAGCTTCCAAGGTTTTGAATACTTCTAGCTCATCATTGATGATTACTCATGGAAAATGTGGGTATATTTTATCTGAAAGAAGAGTGAGGAATTTTCCAATTTCCAAACCTTTTACCAGTAAGCCACCAGGCAGTCTGGGAAGCCTCTCCTTCTCCTCTGCTTAGATCGAGGGGGGGAATTTGTATCGAAGAAGTTCTTAGCATACCTGAAGTAGCATGGCATTTAGCAACATCTAAATGCACCCTACACTCCCCAATAGAATGGGATTTCTGAGAGACACAATAGGACTGTCATGGAGATGGCTCATTGTATGTTCTCCACTGCCAAGCTGGAGGATCAGTTTTGGCCAGAAGTAGTCTAGATAGTAGTGTATCTACTCAACCGGGAACCCACAAATATCTTGTAGAATAGGACACCAAAAGAGGTATGGACTAGTCGTAAACCTTCTATCTATCATTTAAGAGTTTTTGGTTGTACTGCATATATGCATGTTCCAGATAAGAAAAGGAAGAAGATCGATCCAAAAACATTGTCATGTCTTTTCTTGGGGTATAGTACTACCTCTAAGGCATATCATCTCATGGATCTTGAGACGATGAAAATATATGAGAGTCGAGATGTGGTGTGTGTTGAGTCATCCTTTGACTCCCTACCACACAATTGAGATCTAGTACCGAAATCCTCACATAGATTGCTCACACATCCAGATGATGGGCAAGATGATTCTTCTCAGAGAGAAGAAGAGCTAAGTGGAGACTTATTCGTTGATCTAGGCACACTGGAAAAAACATCTTCACATCAGCAACAACAACAACACCAACATCCGAAATGGGTCCAAAATACTATTAGGGATGCACACTTGAACTCACTTCTAGGCACTTCTACGGGAGTCAAAACACGAAGTCAAGCCAGACATGAGGTAAATTTTACACTCATGAGTTCAGTTGTTGATAGCACTGAACCTGACATTGTTCGTGAGGCATTAGACTAACCACAGTGGAAATAGGCTATGAATGCTGAATATGATTCCCTACTTTAGAATCGGACATGGGAGGTTGTCGATCTTCCTCCAGGTAAGAAATCCATTAGCTGTAAATGGATTTTCAAAACAAAATATAAGGCAGATGGTTTAATCGACAAACACAAAGCATGACTTGTTGCAAATGGTTATGCTCAGCAAGAAGGAATTCACTATGACAAGACCTTTGCACCCATTACGAAGATCAAAACCATAAGAGTTGTTTGTGCACTGGTAGCACAAAATGGATGGAAACTTCATTAGATGGATGTCAAGAGTGCTTTTCTGAATGGTGATCTCAAAGAAGAAGTATACATGGCCCAACCTGAAGGGTTTGTAGATGAGCATCAACTGCACAAGGTATGTCATATGATAAAGTCACTTTATGGACTCAAACAAGCACTTACGGAATGGTATATAAAAATTGATGATCACCTATTGCAGCAAGGATTCACTCGTAGCCCCTCAGATACGTATTTGTATATTAAGAAGGTAGGAACAAAGATTGTTATTCTAGTTTTGTACGTAGATGATCTTGTGATCACAGAAAGTTTTGACAATCTTGTGGATGATGTAAAGAATGATCTGAAGAAATCCTTCAACATGACTAATTTGGGGCTACTTCACTACTGTCTTGGCTTAGAAATATGGCAGAAGAAGAATAATATCTTTGTATCCTAGATGAAATATGCCAAGACATTCCTAGAAAAGTATGGAATGTCAATTGTAAACCAATGTCCACACCTATGGAAAAAGGTTTGCAATTATCTAGATTCTAGGATTCACCGCAAGTAGATGGCACTCACTACAGGAAGCTTGTGGGGAGTCTCATTTACTTGACTTATACTAGGCCAGATCTTTGCTTTGCAGTGAGCTATCTCACCAGATTTATGCAGAAGCTGAAGAAATGTCATTGGATAGCATAAAATAATGTGTTGAGATATGTCCAAGGTACAGTTGAATTTGGTCTAGAGTATCAGAATAACACTCAGTTCTTCTTAGAGGGATATACAGACTCGGACTATACAGGATCCATTGATGACAGGAAATCCACTTCAGGATATGTTTTTCATCTTGGATCTGGACCTATCTCATGGATTAGCAAGAAGCAAACTATTGTTGCTCTCTCATCCACTGAGGCTGAACATCATGCCACACAAGGAGTTATGTGCGAAACGATTTGGTTATGAAGCATTCTTGCAGATATAGGGATTCCTGGAAAGAAACCTCCCATCATTCACTGTGACAATCAAGGCGTGTTGAAGCTTGTGAAGAATCTTGTTTTTCATGTATGAACAAAGCATATTGAGGTCGAATGTCACTACATTCATGAACAGGTCTTGAACCACCAAATTCAACTCTAGTACTGCCCTATTGATTTTCAGGTTGCAGATATTCTCACCAAGCCTCTTGGAAAAGTGAAGTTTGATTTATTTAGGGGGTACATTTATAAGAGCAATGTATTAACGGGGGAATGTTAGCATTAGTTTAAGAATGTTAGAGTTTAATACATTGTTAATGAACAGTTATAACTGTCACCCTCCTCATGAAGCCTACATATTTGGCTTCCTCTTTTGTTTGTAATATGCATTGAATAAACATTTAGTCTCTGCCATCAGTGAGCTTTGCTGGAGGTCTTCTTTGATTTAACAAATACACTATCAGGCATGATAGGCTCTAACTATTAAATCTCTTGCTTTCCTCTAAGTGTTTTCATTAAAGCAACTCTGCTCTGTTGAGTTTTATGCATTGAATGATGTACCTGGTTGTTTGGTTACTGAATTTATTAAATCTTGAATTCTTGGTTTTGAATCCTTTGCAAAAGTGGTCTGGTTTAAAATATAGTATGTGTTTGTTTAAGCACATGAAAAAATGCATGCAAGAACGATTCCTGTAACTCTATTTGGCTTAACTGGATTTGGTAATTAATGGTTAGGTTTTTGTTTATTTTCATACCAATGTATTCTCATTGAAGTTCTTTGAAGAATCTGGTGTTCCGCCTGTTTCTGTTGAAACTAATGTTTTGTGATCTCAAGCTGGTAAAGAGCTCATGTTTGTTTATGAAAACTTGCATGCAAGATCGAGTTCTGTTGGAAACTTGTTGGGTATTTAGGAACTGCTGTCGGGTTCTTGGTGCTATGATCCTTGTGTTTTGTTTCGTAAATATAAGGAATCATGAATGGAGTAATAGATGGCTTGGTTCTTGTTTTCTAACTTGTGAACATTTGTTGTTGCTGAAACCCTAACAGGGTGTGATATTTGTGTGGTATTATCATGGATATTATAGACTTTTATTAGTCTAAATTTGGTTTGATGTCTGGATTTTACTGTGACCTTATGTATTATAATGAGATTTCATCAAGAATATGACCTTAGTACATTTATGGTGTTTAGTCTGAACTCTTTTAGTGATCTTACAAACCGCTTCAGTTGTTAAGCAAGGTTTGATAAGATAGTTATTTGAAAATGAATCTTGATTCTTAATTTGAACCGTTTAAAGGTTTATTCATTGTATTTTATTTAGTATTACGATGCAGGAGTTATATTAACCCAATATGGGGTGATATGATGCAAAGCAATTTATGGAAATTCTTCCGTAATTATTGGAAATGGAAACCTGAGTAAGGTGTCAGTTCAGTTGGTATTCCTTCTAGTTTTCCTTGTTTAAGATGTAAACCAAGAGGGAACATAAGTTACCCGAACTTGCTTGTAATCATTTGAATGATATTTATCTTGGTAGGAACTTATGCTCAACATGGTGCTCGGATTTGTATTTCGAGTCTTGAAAAGAACGTATTTTCTCAAATATGTTGTTAAATCTTGTCATTTAATTTGAATTCGTTTCTCGGGAAAAATATTGTAAACTCGGATCTCTTAAAAAAAATAGTTGCGCGCATTAGAATTATTTGTATGTGCATGGAGAAAACTGGAACATGGTCTTGTGAGATGTTTGGTAAACTCTGCGAGTTTTGACGGGAATCATCTTAGTAGTTTATCGTTCTTAATGAGAATTCAATGTTTTTGCTCTAGATGTAATATGTTGAAAAGTATGGCAATAACATTGTCTTGATTGAAATCTTGGGTAATTCTGAGTGTTATTATTTACTTGGATTTCTTTTCTGTTAGGTCACCTGAAGGAATGTAGAAACCATAAAATAATTAGTTATGATTCTTTTGTGTCTATGGACTGTGTATGACCTTCATTGTTTAATGTTCCTATTTGAAATGGATCTCTTCCTTATAATGGGAGGTTCTTAAAAGAAAGGTTTCATTAGATATCTTCTTACTTTAAGGTGTTCTTGTTCTTCTTTGGGAACTCTTATATGAACTTGAACTTTATATATGTTGAAGAAGGGATTTTGTAAATTAAGTTGAAGGAAATGGTTATTGGTTAGGATCATTTCTATTAAGCTTCTTTTCTAATACAGTTGAAATAAGTTCAGTTGTTTGGAACCTTCTGTTAATAATTATTTTAGGAAAGAGTTATTCGTTACTTGATTAACCTTCTCATATTTATCATTTGATGGAAATGAAATAGAAGGAGAGTGATGAATGGTTTGTTAAAAAGAGAATGTATCATGCTGGTTGGTTGATGTTTCATCTTTCCATCTTGGATTTTTATTTTATCCTGTTCTGATGAATAGCTTAAATGTTTGATTTTAAGATAGTTAATCTTAAGATGAAACAACTTATGTTATGATATGAACCTGTTTCTACTTTGCGGATGTTATGTACTTTATCATAATGGGAATGGTTTCTCTTCTTCTTTACTTGAAATTTAGATGAAACATCCTAGTGAGAACATGTTGTAAACACTTCTTGTATCTTATAGTTCAGATAAGTATTGTATTCTATTTCAGTAGAATGGGAAAC
>JAHRHJ020001848.1:0-17122 GCA_019776745.2 Taxus chinensis
GTGGTAAAATTACTATACAATCCAATCCATTATACACCAATATTTGTCATAGAACACATCAACATACCTACATATAATAAAATTATAATAAGCTTCAACACACCGTCATCCATAAAAACATTCTTCTCACACATACTAAGGAAACACATCACACATGGACTCCTCATTTAATCCACAAAAAAGGAGAGAAAATACTCTCATCACAAGCACATCAACATGGTAAAAAATACACACTAAATGACATGCACAACATGTGCATTCATAATATCATAGTTACAATGTTGGTCACATAAAAAACATATATCACATTACTCTTCCAATCTCTATCACTACCACCATTAATAAATCATCACAACTCCAATCCTTTCCAAAGATTCGATATCGTAAACCTCAGCTTTGACACAAAATGTAACGCCCACAATTTACACACACAAATAAAACACCAAAAGTAATGGAAGAAATTGTTTTTTTTCACTTACATTATTATTTACATGACACCACCTGACAATGGAAGGTTTCTCTTAAGATAATGCACAACCCATGAGATGTTTGCACAACCCTTATCCCATATAGATAACATGAATAATACATGATGAACATCAAAGCCACCATTTCCTAAATGAGAAGACACAACACAATGATTCAACTACATTATGACTCCCATATAGGCACCATCAATGACAACACTTTCTTAGATTACATCTTTATCATATTTATACTTCGATATTGTTCTTATTTTCTTAGAAGTCACTTATCAATTATTTTATAACTAGATTGCATTATCTTTACTTTATTTAAAATTTCACTTGTAGTTGTCCCGCCTAATTTTTCTTGTTTCCCTCATCACACAAGAATGATGTATTCTAGTTGTTGGTATACAGATATGTACGTACATGATCCTTTTGGTTTTTGTTCCAAGGATTCATTTTCTAAGTTGCATGTTTGATTGGATATTCCATTTATCTTAGTTACAACAAGGGAGGTTATCATTGAAGTAAAGTAAGTTTATTGATTCAAGAGTAGATAGATTTCATGTTATTTTAATATTAGCATTTAATTTATAAGGTTAGTCTATTTTGTTTTATGCTATGAAAACTAACCATCTATCTCATCTACTTCACTAAAATATTTGTTTTTCATCAAGGCACCAAATGGTATGATTTCACACTTAACGAAATTTGGATTCCTAAACAATTACGTATTAGATGTGTGTTACGAGGAGACATTCAATTATAAATTTTACACACCTTACTATGGTCACAACTAGGGTGATTGAACACCATTATCTCCAACAATCATCATGTAACTCTAGGTACATTCGATACTTCTTGTCAAGTTAGAACTCTTGTTTGAGTGGGGTTTAAACTCAATATTCTTTTTTGTGGTTAACTAAAACATTGGATCGACTTGAATCATTTTCATTCATCTTAAAATGGTTTCATTAATTTGATTTAATTACCTTTTTTAAAATAGAGATATGAGTAACCCATTTATTAAGCACGGACATTGGTATGCTCATGAGAATAACTAGTCCTTCCCCAAAAACTAGGGGATTACGAACTGTGTCAAGAACATGATTACATGATTTAATCCATACATTCAACCTAAAATAGGAAAAGGGGGATAATAAGAGGGATTATTTCTTCATTTAAAGGTTAAGATTCACATATAAGTTCTACACGAAGTTGGATTAACTTCTCACCTAAGATGGTATGAACATGGTTATAAGAATGATATACATTTCACCCTTCTATAGGAAGTACATCATCTTATGTTACATGGTTCAAAATGTAATAATAAATAAAATGTTGTTAATTTCAATACGCTTAGTGTTCATTCATAGAAGTGGGATTTTACACAAGCTTCAACAACTCTGATTATAATAGAGAATAGGTATTGTTTTTAAGAAATTCCAACTTGTCATCCAAAATGTGACATAGCCAAATCGTTCACACACACTATGTGTGCCTGACATTATATATTACATTATGTTGGGGTTTGTTAAACATAAAATAATATTATACATTCTTTACCTATCCATGATATAGGTCCATATCCATAGATAAAAAATGTATACCTGTGGTTCACTTCATGTCATCAGGTTAGATCCGGATGTCCAGTAACGTATCCCTATAAGAATAACTTGGATCATTATTCTTATATTCCAGACCATAATCAAGTGTTCCTAGGAAATCATCTCTAATGATTTGCTACAGTCTAGTGACATTTCTTCAGGTCCTGCATAAACCTGGAAAGATATGACAACATAGTTTTAATATGAAGGTATATGTCAAGTAGATGAACACTTTCAAAAAAATTACTAAAGCTAGGAGTAGCATATACTTAAGGTGAGTCCTAGAATCTTGAAACATTGCAATTCATTTTCCATGGGAGTAAATATAGGTTTACAATTTAACATATTGTAATTTTCAAGGAGTTTCTTGGTGTACTTTATCTTGGAGATAAAAGTGTGATTCTTATTTTTCCATATCTCTAAGCCAAGACATAATTAGTAGCCCCAAATCAATTTCGATAATTTCGAAGGTTCTTTTGAGATCATTTCTTAACACAATATCAACCTAATCTTCTGAATTACCAGTGATTTCATCAAATCATCCAATACACAATAATAAATGAAATATCTTTGCCTACCTTATTTATATAAAATTAACATCTGAGGGGCTACGAGTGAACCCATGTTGTTGGAGCCTGTTTGATTCATAAAGTGATTTTTCCAGATGATATACCTTCTTAGGATAAATCTTCAATCAACAAATCCTTCAGGTTTCATGCACACTTCTTCTTTCAGATCACCATTTAGAGAAGCACTCTTGATGTCCATCACTGAAGTCTACATCTTTTTTGTGCTGCAATTACACAAACTACTCTGATGGTCCTGATCTTTACAATGGATGCATAATGTTTCTTCATAGTCAATGCCCTCTTTCTGATAACATATCCTTTTGCTACAAGTCAGATTTGTGTTTATCGATGGATCCATATACCTTATATTTTGTCTTGAAAACCCAATTGCATCCTATGGGTTTCTTTCCTATAGGTAAATCAAACAAGTTCCCATGTCCGATTAGTCTTGAAGTTAATTTCTATATCCATGGCTTCCTTCCACCGAGGTTAACTGAGTTTTCATGAACATTATCAGGCTCAAGAGCTATCAATCAAAAAAATCATGAGTGAAAATTTTACCTCATTTCTTGTTTGACTCCTTGTTTTGACTCCATGATGTATCTGGGAGTTGTTGCAAATGTGAGTCCTTAATGGTGCTTTTTACCCACTTCGGATGAGAACTTGAATTATTTTGTGAAGAACTACTTCCTATATTGAAGTGTTAGGTATACCTAGCCTTCACCTATATGTTTTCAACCAATTAGTTTTCAACCTACCCTCATCGCTTCTCTACCAATGCAACAAATGCCCAACCACTAAAATTTTTTATTTTTAAAAAAAAAAATTATAATAACTTCAAGAAAATTTACAGTGGTAATACAAATGCACACACAAATGTGTGTGTGTGTAAATGTGTGTGTGTGTGTGTTGTGTGTGTGTGTAATTGTGTGTAGTGTGTGTATGTATGTATACATACATACATCCATAATAAAATCCAAAAATCAATTTCATGTTTTCATTGAAGTGTTTTCACAGTCATTTTGCATTGTACAGAAACATATTATGAAAACATCAAATATGCTATTTTTATTCGGTAGCTTCCTCTTAATATTATTTCATTTAGAAAATAAAATTAAGGTAACATTGACATAAGTTATTGAAAAAAATAAAATTATAACATTTATTAGTATAATAGTATGACTTACTAAGTATAGTTTTTCCCCGTCAAAGATAAAGGGCCCTTCACGTATACAAAAAATAGAAAACTAAAATATGAAATAATAGATGAATTAAATTATTGTACACATGATTAAATGAATTAAAAAATTTATATGAGAGAAAACATTATATCAAAGAGAAATAGGGGGAAGAGAGAGAACTAATTTATTACTAATCTACTTATCATTTGAAATGATATTTTTGTAAGTTAATTTCTAGTAACATACATAACATTAAGTAGGACTAAATAATGACAAGGATTATTAGAATAACTCGACATGTTACATTCAAATAATAAATGAGAAAGCTTTCCAAGTGAAGATTAAATCTAGAATACTACATTAGTTCAAAGAGTTCAAAGAAACTAACTCCCCATATATGGATAACGAAGTGTATATTCCATATTTACCATTCTCCATGATACCAAAATTGAATTATCTTATTGATTTCATTGTTACAGGCAAGATATTATATGGTCAGTAATTTTATTAAATTGGATGATAAAACCTATGATCATACTCATACAAATTATGCTAGAATTTTATTAGACCTAAACATCTCAAGCCCTTCCAGTAGAAATTAATCTACAAAAAGTAGATCAGACATTGGGTTAAAAGAATTGACTACAAGGGTATAACATTTAGATGCCGGTGTTGCTTTCAAATTGGGCATCTCTTGAATGAGTACGAGCACTCTAGGCATAAAAAAACATGTGTGGTGGATGGAATTTCTTCCAAAACATCTTACGGTTAACCCACATTCATATTTTATTGAGGAACCATCAAACCCATTTTGGGTTTTCACTCCCTCTACTGTTAGAGAAGGAGCCACTTTGTCTCTGTAGTTGGGATAGCTCAAGTTTCATCTACCTAAGAGGTATTTTCTCAATCTATAATAGATTCTTTCTGTGAAACCTCATTGAGGGTCACATTCCTATCAAAAAAATTTGAAATAGTTTTTTTGATCTTTGCGGAAGATGGTAATTAGGATTGGATAGTGATGGAAATGAGGAAGAAAGGGCATAATAAACTATAACCCACCATCGTTGTGGACAAGGATTGATCCATATATCCTAGATTTTGTTTATTATCACTTTATCTTGGCTAAACCTTCTATTTTTGGGTTGTTGTTCTACTGAAGACAACTTTTCGTTTGTTTTTGGACATGTTGTGTTGGTTTTGGTCTCTTTTTAGAAACCTGTAATTCTTCTTTGTTTGATGTCATATTATATATCTCATCATTAGAAAATCTTTTCTACTATGCTCTCTTGTTGTATCTAGTTTTTGACCATTTGTATGTACATGTGGTCACATGGCCCCCATCAAAAAACCATTTAACAATAGTCATTAAATAAATTACAAATCTTCAATATTATATATTGATAATTTCATGGCCATAGAATTACATTGAGAATATAGTTGGCGTATAGTATAACCCAACTTAGAAATGAGGTGATTATAAAAAGCTTAATATTAAAGCTCCACTTGAGAGAGGCTAACATGCATTGGTATGTTCATTTCCAAATTCTACTTTTTTTTGTTTTAAAGTGTACTTACATTCACAAGTGTCTTGATTGAAGATTGAAACCTACTATAGAAGGACATTATAATACTAGCAAAGCAATAACATCATGTAAAAAGAGGATACAATACACATAAATGTTGTATGTGCCTTAACATATGTATGGATGGACCTAAAATTCTAATAATCATCTTCTTCTAATCTTATAATGTCTAAAAATAATGCAAACTATAGGCATCCATAAGTGGTTCATAAGATAAAGGGATTTGGTCCTTGGTAAATAACTAACACCATCAATTATTGATTTTTCAAAATAGAGAGTCATGGATTTAACCAATTACATCCTTTTATTACATGTGTGGGTCACACTAGGTTCCCCATAGGAATCTATGAAATTTTGATAATATAAAATTAGTGGGACTACATTTCCCTATCCTTATAAGAGCATGTGATTTGATCAACAAAAATGTCACTTAGTGGAGATGGAAGAAATTAAATATTGACACATTTTTAAAAAAACTTGATGTCTAGTATCAAGCTAAAGCTAGAATTTGAGTCAATACTTAAATTTCTCAATGTTTCATGTGAAGATTGGTTTCTCTTACGTTGACTTTATTAAATAAAATTTTCCTTTAAATCGTATTCTATTAATGCAATATTAGTATTTCATTGTTTAATATTTTTTTGATGTCTTTATGTTCGTGAGTGCTAAATAGAATTGACAAAACAATACCACATCAGGGTTACACACAACACTAAACAAGACATCATGATATGTACCTTGATGGCTATATCACATCACAAGAACTCAACCAAACCATGGAAAGAATATACATATCCCTCACAACACAGTACTTGTCACACATGCTTCTAACACAAAGGTACTCGTAACATAAGCAAACTATAAAAACATGGAATTCCTAACATGTACACATATAAGGGTTTCATGCAACTCAAAACCATAATTGTAGCTATATAGGGTCAAGATGGAAACAACATCAGACCAAAAATTAGGAGCATCATTCCTCAACATCACAAAACACATCCAGACTCACAAGAGTACATATAAATCATAACACAAACACCATACACCTCATAAAACATTTCATAACAACTCCATATACCTCCCAAAGCATCACCAACAACTACATATGCCTCCCAAAGCATCAAAAATATAAAAATAAAACTCCAAGTGCACTAATCACATACACACAAGTCTCTTATGTCTCCCTCAAGTCCCTCTTATGTCTCCCTCAAGTCTCTTATGTCTCCCTCAAGTCTATTATTCCTCCCTCAAGTCTCTTATACCTCCCTCAAAGGGGTTGGTCACCCTATCGCCCTAGGCACATAGAGTCTAGACACCTCTAACCCAAGTGACATAATAACTTGTGGTTCAATAACCCGCTAGTTATTTGTAACTCCTTGGGGTGTACCCCATTTAATGAAGTGGGTCCATAGGTTCAACCACTCCATAGTGCATCCCTATGACCCTATTCCACACATCACGACATTAGAACCAACATAATAATCCATTTCAAATGCCAAGTGGTAAAAATCCAAAGCCTTGGGCTAGGCTATAAAACCTTTAAACATGAAAAGTAAGTTTAAATCTAAGTAAAGAAAATGGCCAAATAACCATAGTTAGTGAAAAAATCCACATGTTAGTGCAACAACCAAATAAAATTCCCAAAATATAAGAACACATCAATCAAGAAAACTGTTGGTTCTAGCAAGAAAAAGGAAAATGTTCAATTTATGAATAAAATACATATAGAGAAATAACACATCACAATAACTATGTGGCCTTATATGGCCACCAAAGGGGTACTCAATGAGTTACTGGCACTCATAAAATTAAGCCTCAACTCGTAAAATAACATATCAAATAATACAACTGTCATCATCTTTGTCTGAATCATCCCTCCATACTCTCACAAGGCTCAACATAGTCAAAATCACATAGGATTGTTCGATGGACAACCTAATAGGAGAGAGTAGGGGACGCTAGTTTGCATAAGTTGAGCCTAAGGTGGTGTGCATCCATAATATACTAAGCAAGCTCGAATTATACTAAAAAATAGAAGTGGGTTTTTAGTCTATATATAAGACTCCAACTTCCTCAGTCATACTCAGTTAAAGGTTATGAAGACCTAGTCCACTTCTCCTCTCTCTATACATACACTCTTAACAATTGCTCCCCTTAGGTTTTTCAAGTGTAAGGTTCACAACATAACACATAACTACATCACTAACAAAATGGTGATTCACACACATGGTATATATACACGGTACAACACAATCATTACTTTCACAGGTTATAATACATCATGTTTCCACATAATGCACCCAAGGTGTAAGTACTGCACAATAGGGGTCATACAATCCCCATATGCCCCTAATTCACGACATGAATCATCTCATATTACAAAAATTATATGCATGATGAACACAATGAATAACATTACAACATAGAATCAATTACAGGACAACATGGTGACACACAATTCATCACTACACGGTGGTGACATTACTATACAATCCAATCCACTATACACCAATATTTTTCATACAACACATCAGCACACCTACATATCACAAAATGATAAGATGCTCCAACACACCACCATCCATAAAAACATTCTTCTCACACATACCAAGGAAGCACATCACACGTGGAATCCTCATTAAATCCATGAAAAAGGAGAGAGAATATTCTCATCACAAGCACATCAACATGATAAAAAATACACACTAAGTGACATGCACAACATGTGCATTCATAATATCACAGTTACAACATTGGTCACATAACAACATATATCACATTACTCTTCCAATCTCTACCACCACATCACCATGCATAAATCATCACAAATCCAATCCTTCCCAGAGGTTTGAGAGCATAAACCTCCAGCTTTGATACCAAATGTAACGCCCATAATTTTACACACACAAATACAACACTAAAAATACCAAAAGAAATTGTTTTTTTACTTACATTATTATTTACATGACACACCTGACAACTACAAGGATTTCTTAGGATAATTCATAACACGTAAGATGCTTGCAGAACCCTTATCTCATATAGATAACATGAATAATACATGATGAACATCAAATCCACCATTTCCTTAATGAAAAGACACAACACAATGATTCAACTACATTATGACTCCTGTATAGGCACCATCTATGACAACAATTTCCCGGATTACATATTTATCATATTTATATATTGACCTTATTTACTTGGAAGTCACTTATCAATTATTTTATAACTAGACTTGCATTATCTTTACTTTATTTAACATTTCACTTGTAGTTATCCCACCTAATTTTTCTTGTTTCCCTCATCACACAAGAATGATGTATCCTGGTTGTTGGTATATAGATATGCACGTACATGATCCTTGTAGTGTTTGTTCCAAGGATTCATTTTCTAAGTTTCATATTCAATTGGATTTTCCATTTATCTTATTTGCAACAAGGGAGGTTCTCATTATGTAAAGTAAGTTTACTCATTCAAGAGTAGATAGATTATATGTTCTTTCATATTAGCATTTAAGTTCTAAGGTTAGTCTATTTTGTTTTATGTTATGACAACTAACCATATAACTCATTTACTTCGCTTAATTGCTTAGTCATCAAGGCACCAAATGAGTATGATTTCACACTTAACGAAATTTGGATTCCTAAACAATTACGTATTAGATGTGTGTTACGAGGAGACATTCAATTATAAATTTTACACACCTTACTATGGTCACAACTAGAGTGATTGAACACCCTTATCTCCAACAATCATCATGTAACTCTAGGTACATTCGATACTTCTTGTCAAGCTAGAACTCTTGTTTGAGTGGGGTTTAAGGGGATTCACACTCAATATTCTCTTGTGTGGTTAACTAAAACATTGGATCCACTCGAATCATTTTCATTCATCTTAAAATGGTTTCATTCAATTTGATTTAATTACTTGAAACAAAAATAATTATTGAGTAACCCATTTATTAATAGGGACATTGGTATGCTCATGAGACTACTAGTCCTTTCCTTAGTGGTTCATGTCAAGAACATGATTACCTGATTTCACACTATACATTCAATGAAAATTAGTATAAGGGGAATAATAAGAGGGAGTATTTATTCATTTAAAAGGTTAATATTCACATTAAAGTCTACACGAAGTGGATTCTGTTCTCACCATAAGATGGTATAAATGCATTATGAGAATGATATACATTTCACCTTTCTATCAGCACATCATCTTATGGTTACATTTTCACAAAGTAATTATAACATAAAATATGGTTAAGTTTCACAATTAACTCTTAGTATTGAACCATAGAAGGAAAAAAATAATAGAAATTGGGTATCGAGTTCATTTATGATTCCAACTCATACAGATGAATTCCAAGGTTAGTTAGTGATCTTTTCCCCCTACACTCTTCACTTACATGTTTCCCTGACCAATAGGATCTTACATTATGTTGGGGTTTTGTTACCCATAGAGTACTACCGAAAGGTAATCACATTCTCCTTACTACACACACAAATATCAATCTCACGTGGGGACACAATACCCAAGATAAATTTGTACCATGTGGTTCCTAATTGTCGGGTTCACGATGATGTCACTAAGAATATAGGCTATAACAACCAACTCAAACTTGGTCCCTTAGTTACTTAATCTAGAAGGTGTTATCAAGTGTAAAGTTGTAATTTCATTCTAAGGTTTTGGTTTCTTCTGTGTTAAAAAAGATCATGCATGAAGGGTAGATATGCAAAAGTTTTTAAAGTGAGGTTGACTGTTATAATTGTGTCACAACAAAATGCACTATAAGATATTAAATTTGGTTTCATTTAAAAAGATCATGCATGTTTAGATGAATCTAAACAATTACAAAAATTCACTAATAAACCTTTAGATATGCACTAGCATGTCATGCATATTGCCAAATTTCAAAATAAATAACTTTACATGTAACATAACAATATAACATAAAAATATATTTCCATTAACACACATAAATTCTAGCGATATACAATGAATCACATCCACGTCATTTCGCCATCTTACTTCCATCCTACAAAACCATGTGAGCATGAAATCAATGATAAATTGCTGGCATGGCATCCACCTAGGTCTAACATAATTAACATTTTTTTGTTTCCCATTTACATAATCATAATTTACATTCTAGGGGAGAGGGTTAGAGACACATATTCATTCCATTTCATTTCACTTCATTTCTTCCCAAGGAGAGAGAAAGAGATAGGGAGAGAGAGAAACACTATTTTTCCAAACGTCCAATTCCAAGCAACAAGTCACAAGATAGAGTTCCAACAATTTATTTACAAGTGTTAATAAGTTTCCATGATGGTTTACTAACTTGACTAGGGTCCTACAACTTTCCTTTGCATTTTCCTGCGAGTTGTAAAAAAGTTCAATACAAGCTCCAAGGCTAAGGAACCACTTTCAAACGTTGTCTACCGATGAGCAAACACAACACAGGTAAGTTTCTACGTGTCCTATTAAACACCAAGAATTCATAGGAACTCACAATATTTATAACTGGTGAACAATTTATGACTGGCTGCTAATTTTCCGAGGCCATCGGTTGTTATTAGCCTAGTTGCAAATGATCAAAAGTTAGCTCGAGGGATCAGCAAAACCACATCCAAAACTAACATTTGATGGATGAATGCATAGTGAAAATTTTCCTACAAGTTCCCCTATACATGGAGAATTCATCATATTTGACATGACTAAGGATTGAAAAATGGGTTTCAAACGGAAATGGGTTTTCCGAAGCCACTGGTCGTAATTGGTGTAATTTCACCAAGTCAAACTGCCACAAGAGGCCTACAAAATACTTTTTCCAAAATATCAAGAAGAGTGTTTTCCCGCAAACTAAAGGTTACAATCAATTTTCTAGAAGAAATACTAGAGGTTTGCAAAGGTTTATATAAATAAATTCGTTGTTTGGGGTTTGAACGATGGTTCAAAACGAAAGTGAACTTTTCAGTTTGACAGCCTCCTAAAATTGAAAAATTAGGTAACAAGGCTCCTAGAGGAGCGTAGAAAAGAGCACAAAAAATCAATCAAGGTCAGTCTAAGCTTCGAAGTGACTCCTCACATAACAAGGAACATGATGGAAACTAAACATCTCTTTTTCGGATTCACAAAGATTGCTTTGCAAGTCATCGAAAATCGCCATTTATCTATTTTAACAAGGGAGCGGTAAACATATTTACAAGGAACTCAATTTTTATCTGTCAATAAAAAGGGGTATTGTAGCAATATAATTTTGGTAGGAAGTTCCCTAGATCATCTCAAAGTGAGGGTTTAAGTTCATGGTTTTTTCCCAAGGAATATATAATTCCACAAGTTACGATATAATGTTTTATTGTTAAAAAAATTATTTAAAACATTCAAATGTATGATAATCCTATGGTTCAATTTTTTTTCGTTGCAAATGAAAATTTAAATAAAAATAATTATGAAAGAAAAGAAGAGATGAACCATGGCTAGAAAAATTAGCGTTCGTAGTGCAAGAGGTCTATAGGCAGGTTTACCCACATTCCACAAGCCTTCAACTCTCTTTTAACATTCCATCGAATAGTTTGTGTGCATCCACAACCCATCCATGATGAAAACTTATTTTATATTCGCATGACCTAAAAAAAATCCTATTTAACACCCAATGCTCAGATGGGTTGCCATGAACCATTTTGTTTCCATCATAAAATTTCCTCCTCCTCTACCCCTAGTTGCCCCTCCTCCATAATAATAATATTTTACCAATGGTGCAATGTGACCAATTTGTAAGCAAGGCTTATATCCAAAGGAATATTTTTATCTAGCTCTCTGGTTGACAAAGTAACTGCAATAATGGATACATATCTCGTGGTCTCTAGTGGAAGAAGACATTCCTCTAGAGGTTCCCATGAGTCAGTGATGAAAATCAATCAAGAAGTAGTAATTTGATGCAGATCAGGTATTCTTTTCTTGATAATCTGTGCTATAGTCACGATGTTATTGATAGCTCTTCCCACACCTTTGATGATAACTTTGGCTGGCCCTTTATCCTTCTAAATTAATCTAGACTACCTTGATATTACTGCATACATCTATTCCACCATCTTAACATTATCACCCACAAGAGACAATCTGAACATGGGTATGTCAATATCATCTTGACATTGTGTTTTTTTAAAACATAGGCTTCAAAAATTTCCAACCATGAACAACAAAACAAGAATAGAGAGGGGAAATAAATTTTTTTTTTCTTACCATCATATGGCCAAGTGGTTGTCAATCTCTAGTCAAGCACATGCATGGGCTATGTTGTTCAAATTTTGTATAATCAATCTCTTGATGGTTTCACACCCACCCATTTCATGGATGGCCTCCAAAATCTCATCTTTTCCTTAGGAAGAAGATATACATTTCCATTTTCCTTGAAAGTGACACATTTTTAGTCATGCACTGAACCTTCCACTCCAACACCCAAAATCATAGTGACCATTGAAGGAACCAAAAACATCCATGGTGAATCCATCTGGAGAGAGATGAAGAATGAGTTATGACATAAAATACTTGTTCCATTACAAACTCATAAATTGATCCAAATAAATTATTTTGTATATAATAAAATAAGGAAATATTTTAGTTACAGATTTAACTCTATACGCAGGGGTGTTTTTACCCAAAAGGGAGATTGGTATTAGGATGACTACTAGTAGAGATATCCATCTAACACAACCCCCCTTCACGTTGCCCTCGCTGCAACTATCCATTTTCTGCTAAATTTAGAATGTTAATTTGGTTTCACTGTGGTCAAAGCCTATGAATCTAAAATAATGTGCATGAATTATTATGCAAGGAAAGTGATAGGTCTGAATGACCGCTTAGGAAGGGAATTCCATGCCCTCACCTATCGGGTAGACCCAGCCTTCACCTATATGTTTCTGTTAACTTCAACCTACCCTCATCACTTCTCTACCAATGCAACAAATGCCTAACCACTTCACAAAATATATACATTTAAAAAGTAAAATATTTTAAGTTTAATTTACAGTGGTACTACAAACGCACACACACAAATATATATATATATATATATATATATATATATATATATATATATATATATATATATATATATATATATATATATATATATCTGTGTGTATACATACATACATGTATAATAAAATACAAATAAATTTTCATGTTTTCATTGGTGTCCTTTCACTATCATTTGCCATTGTATAGAAACATATTGAAAACATCAAATATGCTATTTTGATTGGGTAGCTTCCTCTTAATATTATTTCATTTAGAAAATAAAATTACGGTAATTATTGACATGTTATTCAAAAAAATCAAATTATAACATTTATTAATATAATAGTATACTTACTAATATAATATTTTCCCCTTTAAAGATAAAGGGCCCTTCACGTATAGAAAAAATAGACAACTAAAATATGAAATAATAGATGGATTAAATTATTGTACATATGATTAAATGAATTAAATATGTTATATGAGAGATAACATTATATGAAAGAGAAATAGGGGGGAGAGAGAACTAATTTATTACTAATCTACTTATTTCGAAATAATATTTTTGTAACTATAATTTCTAGTAACATACATAAAAGTAAGTAAGACCTAATAATGACAAAGGATTATTGGAATAGCTCGACATGTTACATTCAAATAATAAATAGAGAAATCTTACTGAGTCAAAATTGAATCTAGAGTACCACATTAGTTCGAAGAGTTCAAAGACTAACTCCCCATATCTGGATGTAGTGTATATTCCATATTTATCATTTTCCATGATACCAAAATTGAACTATGTTATTGGTATCATTGCTATAGGAGATACCCTAGGGTATTTTATTAAACTAGATGATAAAACCTATGATCGAACTCTTACAACTTATGCTAGAATTTTGTTAGACCCTAACACCTCTTAAGCCCTTCCAGTAGAAACTAATCTGCAAATAGGAGATAGACATTGGGTTAAGAGAATTGACTACAAGGGTTTAGACTTTAGATGTTGGTGTTGCTTTCAAATTGGGCATCTCTCGGATGAGTGCGAGTACTCTAGGCATAAGGAAAAACCTGCGTGGTGGATGGAATTTCTTCCATAACATCTTACAGTTAACCCACATTCAAATTTGATTGAGTAACCATCAAAACCATCTTGGGTAGACACTCCCCCTATTCCAGAGAAGGACTCACTTGTCTCTTCTGGGATAGTTCAGGTTTCATCTACCCAAGAGATATTTGCTAAATCTACAACAAATTGTTCTCTGACCCTCATTGAGGGTCACATTCCTATCAAATTTTTTTTAAAAAATTCTTCTTATCTTTGTAGAAGATGGTAATTAGGATTAGATAGTGGTGGAAATGAGGAAGAAATGTCATGATAAACTAAAACCCACCATCGTTGTGGACAATGATTGAGTTATATCCTGCTTTCTATTTTTATCACTTTATCTTGGCTAGGGACCTTTTATTTATGGGTTGTTGTTCTATTGTAGAGAAGTTGTCATTTGGTTTTAGACTTGTTGTGTTGTTGTTGGTCTCTTTTTAGAATTTTGGCTTCTTCTTTGTTTGATGTCATATTGTATATCTCGGTTGTTAGACATTTTTCTTCTATGCTCTCTTGTTGTATCTAGTTTTTGACTATTTGTATGTATTGGGGTATATCCCCATCAAAAAACCTTTTAACAATAGTAAAATAAATAAATTATAAATCTTCAGTATTATATATTGATAATTGCATGGCCATAGAATTACATTAAGAATAAAGTTGGGGTATAGTATAACCCCACTCAGAAAGGAGGTGATTATGACAAGTAATATTAATTAAACCTCCACTTGAGAGAGGCTAAAATGCATTAGTATGTTCATTTCCAAATTCTACTTTTATTTTTTTAACATGCACTTACATTCACAAGTGCCTTGATCCAAGATTGAATCCTACTATGCAAGGACATTCAAATGCTAGCAAAGCTTTAACATCATGTAAAAAGAGGATACGATACAAAGAAAATTAGTATGTTCCTTAACATATGTATGTATGGACCTAAAATCCTAATGATCACCTTCTTCTAATCCTTCAATGTCCCCAAATAATGCAAACTATAGACATCCATAAGTAGTTCAAAAGATAAATCTTTTGGTCCTTGGTAAATAACTAACACGAACATCAATTATTGAGTTTTCCAAAATCGAGAGTCATGGATATAATCAATTACATGTGTGGGTCATCTAAGTGTCCCCATAGGAAGGAAACGAGGAGGACTAACAAAAACGCTTTATGTCGCTTACGGTGCCGTATTGCAGGCAGCCGCGTTAAACAGAGAAGCTGTGAATTTAATGGTGGTGGACGTCATCCCTTTGAGTTTGGGTATAGAAACTGCAAAAGGTATCATGCGCGTGATCGTTCCCAGAAATAGCACCATCCCCACCCACAGGAAGGAATGGGTGACAACATCTTATGACTATGTGACGTCCATGGCAATTAATGTGTATCAAGGAGAGAGACGATTGACTGCACACAACAAATTTCTGGGTAAATTCGTGCTCGCAGGAATTGAATCGGCCCCTTCACGAGTGCCAGAGATTAGGGTTCGCTTTCGAGTGGACGCGGATGGCATGCTCACGGTGTCCGCGCAGGACATGAAGACGAAAGCAAGGAATCAGATTGTCATTAACTGTAACGAAAGCGAGACTAGGACGATCGGCAAAGAGGAAGTGGATCGATTGGTGGCCTGGGCACAGAGATTTCGAATGAAGGATGAAGCAGAGGAGGAACGCATCATCGCCAAATATGAATTCCAGCGTTATATATGCAATATGAAGATAAGGGTAAATGAGGCCCGGACTCGAGGAAATATAGGGGAAAGCGTTGCCCAAGATATCATACTCACTCTGAATTCTTATCAGCAATGGTTGCAGAATCACTCTCCGTCTCCCTCTCCACACAAATTGCGACACAAATTCTGTGAATTGCAAGAGAAATGTGGCAATGCCTTGAAAAATGGCAGGGGTAAGTTTTGTAAATTACCAGATGTATAGAGAAGATTGCGAGACAAATTTGGTGAATTGCAAGACAAATGTGGCAATGCCTTGACAGATGGCAGGGTGAAGTTTTTTAAATCACCAGATGTATGGAGAAGATTGCGAGACAAATTCGGTGAATTGCAAGATAAATATGGCAATTTCTTGAAAAATGGCAAGGGGAAGTTTTTTGAATCACCAGATCTATATGACCCTCTCATATCGCCCACTTTTTGTTGAGAGAATCTTTTATCATGTTGAATTTAATATAATAGAAGATCTTTTTCATCAAAAAAATTTGGGTTTTGATATATGATTCCAGATTTTATTTTTTTTGAGTTTTGATATATGTTAGGATATCATGATGATAGTTTGTAGTAAAAATGTCACGACACTTGATTGATAATGCACACAAATCTATTTGGGCTGTTAGATGCTATTAAAGGTTTCAATTTTATGCTCAAGCATCCCAATCCATCTCAACTACATCAGTCAATGATTGTCTCTCAAGATCCTCGAGAGCTTAAAATTATCAAAATTTTATGGGAAAGTTCTCACAATTTCTAGAACCTATGAATGCTTCATCTAGAATGAGATTTGGGCATGTCAATCTATAAAATTCATTCTTGGTTCTCCCTAATCCTTATGATTTCTTGAAGTGCAACC
>JAHRHJ020001849.1:0-12500 GCA_019776745.2 Taxus chinensis
CTTATCAAATCAAAAAGATATAAATTGTTTGAATTTAGGCAATATTACTTGTTTATCTTGTTTTAGCTAATTGGTACTTTTCAAAGTTTCATGAATGCACTTTTAATCTTAAAAACTTTATCAACCTTCAGTAGTATGTGTTGTTATCGTAGTGATGGTTATTGTCCATCAAATTCCAATTACAATGATGAATATAAATTAAGAGATTGTGCCAAATAATTGTGAAACATTAATTTTTTTAACAATTTATCTTTTTCCTTTTTTGTTTCGTATACTTTACCAATCTTGTTTGATGTTTCCACTAACACCTTTGCAACACAGTTACTAGTTTATTTAGTATCTTATAATTTGTTGAAACATTACTTCTTTTCTTGCATTTCTATACTTTACCAATTACCATATTTGCGTCACAATTGTTAGTTCAGTATTGATTATTTTTCTGATTCTGAAAAACATTAACTTTTTTTTTTATATATTTTACCATTTTATCAATATTTTCAGTTCATGTTTGGACGTGGCACAATTACTAGTTTATATTATTGTATTTTGTAATTGTTTAAAACAATCAAACACTTTTTTAAAAAAACTTCTTTTCTCCTTTCCATACTTCACCCCTCCTATCCAAATATTATTTGTTACCACCTTTCAAGACCATTGCTAGTTTATATTTACAAATTTTTTACTTATTGATTTTTATGAAAAAAAATTAAACATGAATCTCTCACTTTAGACTGTACATACTGAATTTTCTGTCATTTCAATCCCAGAGAAGACACTATGTTGTTTGAGGGAAAAATTAAATATTCTAAGTTGCCACTATCTGCCTTCTACTTACGAAAGAGCAATGTTTTGTCTTAATAATTTATTAAGTGCAACTACAAAACAATTTAAGGTGGCGGATTATTAAGGAAAAAGTCGAAAACTATCTAAGGTATTTAACCTTAAATACAATACCCGGATCTTCTTCGAGGAAACCTATCTAGGTAACCAAGAACTAAGGAATGGATAACGATGCTATAACATCCATCCATGATTCCCCGTTATACCAGGTACGAAATCACGCGTTAGCCCTTCCACACAATTTGAATTGCACTTAAATCCAGGTGCCGAATCCAATCAAATCCAAATTCGATCCCCTTTCATTGATCCGCTTCTTGGCCTCAAAATACGCCAATTCATAGAACACCAATGCACTTGGAAGTCGGTTGCCAAAATCTGTGCAGAACCAATGCGCACGCAGGCTCCAACCAAAAATTTGCACTCCGAAGCTTGAGACTGTGGGCTTGATCTCGTTTATCACCGGCACAACCTCCCGTGTGATACGAAATGCTCGAAAGCGCGGACGGAAGTCTGGAAATAATCAAAGGCCTTCATCTTCCATCCCCAGAATAATTAATGGCGGCGAGAGGACCACAAATATTTGATCTGTACAAATAAGGGAGAACCAAGGAGCCAGGACTTTATTTATGGACGTGCAGCCTTCGCGGGCCACTCTGATGAAGTCTTTCGTGAGCGAGGATCCCGACGGTGTCCATCCGTTCCTCACTCCTGGAAAGCTGACACGACCGTTTAGGAGTGCTATCGTCCGCGCCCCTGTACGGTCTCGAGGACCGAACAGCTCCAGCTTCGCCTGGGCTCGATGCCCCGCGAAACGCTCGACAAAATCACGGCCGCGCAACCCACCCTGAAAAATACAGTGGTGACCAGCATTGATCTGTCTCTTCCCATAATAGGTGTTGAGGGTGATGTTCTCCGTTATAAACAACCAGAGCACGACCTCCTTTTCCTGCGCGTCTTCAGCAAATCGCCTGCAGTTGTCAACCGCCATAACTCCGGAGCTGCACCCCATGCCGGCTAAATTTATGCAGTTGACGTCCTCTTTGAGACGGTAAGCGGTTAACGAGCATGGCGTTGAGAGAGGGAGCCGCGCTTGTACATGCTGCAATGTGACCACCACGATGTCGATACACCGCCTTTATAAAACAGTGCTGTCAAACACTTCGTCGACTGCTCCAAAAATGACTGATTCTGCTTCTTCTCGAGGCGGCTTCCAGAGATCCACCGGATTGGCTTTGAAAACGAAAGGAGAAAATATGTTTCGTCTCCAATGCCGGATTTCAGAAAAATCCTCCTCATGAACTCGATGCTCTCCTCGTTAAACTTCTCACTCCGCAGCGCCAAATACTCAGAGATTTCATAGTTACATTTCGTGTCGTCCCGGGCTTGAGCACGCAATCCCACACCATGAAAATTCTTTTTGCCTCGACATAAAATAAACGAGCAACCCCGCATGCGTCACCATAAAAGAATTACGGTGCTAGAATCACTGAGCCAACTGGTTGGACACAGAGAACATCTTCACTGCCACCATCTTGATGGCTTCAGAAATCTGATTACAACTACCGGGAGACTGCGAAATTTATACAGTTTCCACGTTCGCGTTTAAAATATTAATAATAAGTCAAAACTTCATACGTCTGAAGTATTTCCTGTTGCGAATTGTGTTGAAAAAAAGCAAAAAATTAAAGGAAACTGAACTGCTATCGACCTGTAATTGGTAAATGACATAATTCGTTAGGTAGGAGCAAAGTTGATCCATCTACTAGAACGACCGGACGCATTAAATTTCTTGGCTTAATTGTCAATTTGTTGGGGCGAGGTATCAACGGATTTAGCCATATCTTTCCCGTTGGCATGCGCTGTCCACTAGTAGTGAATCAAGCCTTGGACTTTTCTCAACCACGATCATCAATATAAATTGTCTTTTGACATCCTCCGTGAGTCCCGGATAAAAGTCCTTTTTTTTTTTTTTTCCAAACCTAAGTAACCCTATTTCTAGGGAAAAGAGAGGATGCTTTACACGTGTAAGGGGTTTTATTGTTTTTGGGAAAAAAATTCTATAAAAATGTCACACACACTTTTCAAAGGAAAAGCATAAATTTAATGAACTTCGAAAAGATGGATCTAATATATCTACTCTGAAAAAGCTGGGTTACCTAGATTCTTGGTGTCCTTTGCCATTAGATGGGGTCAATTGGCCATCCTCCCACATGGGATTAGGTTCGTGCAATGTAACTAGTGTAATTATGTAATAAAATAAAATTACAACGAATAATGATGCATATTCAAATCTAAAATTATATTGGGAAAGAATATAGTAAATTGTATTAGTATATATGAGTTAATTAGGAATGTAAAAAATAAGGTTAGAGAGGATCACATTGATGATACTACTTTGAAAACATGTTAGAATTGTGCACAAGTTGTCATTGAGTTGTCTTGAAAATATAGGAGTATATTTCTGCAAATAAGATGAAGTCGCTTGTCTCAAACAAAGTCACACATGTGACTTTTTCGTATTTGGATGACTTTGTCCTCAGTGGCTTTGATATGGAGCCTTATCTAGCATTGTATTCCTATGTATATGTAGCTTCATTTTCTGTAGCTAGAATCATGTAATCATAACTGTGCAACTGATTAGGGATTCTTCTTCTTCTTCTTTGCTTAAGATCATAATAGTGGGTTAGCACTTTTGGGTTGAGTGAAACCCACCATGCCTATGTGGCATTACTCTAAAGAAGCATTAACCCTCTGTACTTCTCCCACTCAATTCAAGAATATGTGCATGGTGTATATCACAAAGTGTTTAGAAGTTGAAGACCCTATTACGAACTCTAGTACTCAGAAATGATATTTGGTATGTAAGATGTAGCTTTGTAAACGATTTAGGGTAGCTTTATGAAATGTATACAGCTTTACAACTAACTGAATATACTTAAGAGATTTGACAAATGGGTGCTTTGTTGTGATCTCCTAGGTAGCCCAAAGATATGAGTTGTGACTCTCTTAGAATGGGTTTAAGTGAATGTGCTTATATAGATGACTGAATTGTGACAAGAATTCTTGCTCAAATGACACATGACTGATTAGGGTAACTTGTGGATTGAATATATGACAATTAGGGATTTTTAGGATGAAGTTGTTAATATGAGACAAAGTTGGTCATGAAAATTTTCCTATCATGGCCGAATTCGGCTGGACGCAATGTATAATGTAAATTGTATGTTGGAGATGATGGACAAATATCCAAAGATGTGTTGTATTACATGAGAATGGACTTTTGATTGGTCAAATATGGATAACAAGTGCGACCTAATAACGAATAGTGTTTATTGAGCAAGGCATGTTTAAGAATTAGTCAATTTAGTGCACAATGAGTCATGGGTTAAGATAAATGTCAAGAATTAATTTCCAAATGCCAATATTACCCTATTTTTCGCTATGCCTTTAACCCTAATTCATATATCAGGATATGGATAGCTCCAACCCATGGCTAACATAATCTCTTATAATGTCATATAATAATTATTTATGCTTTCATATGCTTAGTGGGTCGGCCTTAGGGCTTTGGATAGTGAAGTAGGGTATATATAAGAGTTAGAGAGTAGGATATTATCATCATATTGAGCACTTGAGTCTTCTCGTATGGTTTGGAGGTTTCCCCCTTAAAGTGGCTTAGTTATTCTACTTACATATTGTGATCATTTATCTATATTTTAGTGTTTTTAGTGTTCTATTGCTATTGATATTCATATTTATTAAGTAATTTCATTACAAGTGGTATCAGAGCTTGATCTTGTCCAAATTGTGTCAAAACCCTAATTGTGAAGATTCGACTATATCTCAAAAACAGTAGAGAATTTTTCTACAATTTTATTTCTAGTGTGGCCAAATCACTCAAATAAGATCCTCTCTATATTTAACAATTTTTAGAATTATTTTACAAAATTTATATCAGTTTTAGTGTTTTTTTATAAATTGGCATATGTTGTCTGGTAACACACAATAGAATCAAGCCTTGGAATTTTTAATCCACTATGAATATATTATGAATCATGATCATTAATATAAGTTTTCTTTTAACATCCTCAATGAGTTACGGGTAAATTGTAGTATTTTTTTTCAAATCTAAGTTACCCTATTTCTAGGAAAAATCTTAGATGCTTTACACATGTACGAACTTTTTTCTTTTTTGGAAAAAAATTCTATAAAAATGGGACATAAATTTGGCCATGCATGAACCACAAATTTAGTTCTTGGACACATGAACTGCAAAAAATGGGTCAAATGTATCTACTTTGAGAAAGTATTGTCACATAGGTTCATTTGTGTTTTACCAAGTCTTGGTGTCCTTTTCCATTAGATGGGGTCAATTGGTCATCCTCCCACATGGGAATAGGTTCGTGTAATGTAACTAGTGTAATTATGCAATAAAATTAAATTATAACAAATATTGATGTATATTCATATCTAAACTTATATTGGGAAAGAATTTAGTAAATTGTACTAGTATATATGAGTTAATTAGTTAGAGAATATCACACCGATATTAGATAAAGATGTGATGATATTGATATGAACATATATTAGAAGTGTGTGCAAGTTGTCGTTGAACTATTTCTATAAACAAGATGAAGTCACTTGTATGGTTTGGAGGATGCCCCCTCGAAGTGGATGAGTTATTCTATTTACATATTGTGATCATTTCTCTATGTTTTAGTGTTTTTTGGTTTTCTATTGTTGTTTATATTCAAATATTTCTAAGAAATTTGATTAAAAGTCGTATTAGAGCTTGATCTTGGCTAGAATGCATCAAAACCCTAATTGTGAAGATTCAACTATATCTCAAAAATGGTAGAGAATTTTTCTACAGTTTTATTTCTGGTGTGGAAAAATCACTCAAGTAATATCCTCTCCAAATTTAATGATTTTTAAACTTATTTTGCAAAAGTTATATAAGTTTGAGTGCTTTTCATAAATTCGCTACCTAGGATGCAATTTGGGAGTATTTCCAAGTTTATTATATTTTCAGAAATCTTGCCAAAAATTAATTAGGATTTGTTCTCTATGTTTCCATCTATTTGGCCAGTAAATACACGAAACCCCAAACCTTTAATTTATACCCTAATTCTTGTATCCTGAGACCTAAACTCTACAACATGACCAGAAGATCAACTTGAGGCCAAGGGAAGGGCCAATAAACTCTAGGGTTGACTCCAAATAAGGAAGATATGGATTTTGAATCTTCTAGAGTATCAGAGGTAGTCAATCAACTTCAAAAAAGGGTTAATAATATGGTGAGGAAGGTTGACCTCAAGAACACGCTTAATCTACTGGAAGGTAACCTTCAAGGTGAAATGAATATGGGGTTTGAATCAATGAGAAAAGAGATGATGATTTCTCTTTTGAGCATGAATACTAGCATGCATTCTTATTCCATTCATATGGGTTCCTATAACAATGCACACACATATCTACATCAAACCGACCAAGGAGAATCCTTTGCAGAAACTAGTGGATCTTCTAACCAACTGCGTGGCATTATTCAAAAAGTGGAGATGTGAATGTTCAATGGGAATGCTCCAATCACCAACATAAACCAAATGGAAAATTTATTTGATTTGCATTAAGTCTTAAATGGACAAGAGGGGTAGTGGCATCCTTGTACCTGGAACCAAAACAATTCATTTGGTATAAATGGATGTGTGAGAAAAAGAATAAGAAGGTTCTCTTTGTTACCTTATCTATGTTCACTGATGAGCTCCAAAAACACTATAGTAATAGTATTATTAAGAACTATTTTAGCCAGATAGCCAAGGTAAAAAAAAAATTTTTAGTCAAGGATTATATCTAGCAGTTCCAAAATATATCCTTATAAGTGAATAACATCTTATAGGATCATCTAAATGATCTCTTCTTGGTGGACTCAAGGATAACATCTAACATGATGTTCACCTTCTTAATCAAGGGTCGATATTAGAATCCACTATCATTACTCGACTTGTGGAAGAAAGAGAGATGGTAAAGCGAAGGATCTTCTCTAATCACAAGGAACACACAAATCTAGCACCATCTTTTCCCCAATTGAAATGATTGAATCCTTGACAAATCGAAGAGAAATAAGTAAAATACCTATGTTACAATTATTTTTTATTAGATTTGGTAAAAAATAGATTGTGAAGGGATCATGAACCCTAAACAAATCGAAAGATAAGTGTCAATAACCAAAAAGGAGAAAAAACAACAAACAAGGCCCGACGGCCAAGAAAGAAACAAACCAGACCAAAACCTCAACCCGGAAAAAGGAAAGCACCAAGAAGAGACCCAAAGCAAGATGTCAAAACACCTTGGCTCACAGACCAAGGACCTCTAACACTAGTCTTTCCCTTTGTGAGATTGAAGGCTCATCTTGAGAGGCAACGAACCATCTATTCCTTTCTTTTTATAGTTCACCACCTTCCAACCGACCCCTTGATTAGGATCTTCATCCTCATCCAAGAAGATCTGAAGATGAATTTCTAGAGAATCGAAATTGTGACTGGCATTGGCCAAGGGAGAAGGCCCAATCCTTAGGTCTGCAACCTGTAGATCATTAACGGGTAAAGTGGGAGGAGGGGTCCTACCCAACATCTGTGATATCTTCTCTTTCATTATCTTTTCCTTCTCTACATCCTAATACCCTGACTGAAAATCAGAAACATCAACCTCCTCAGCATAAACTGTCAAATTTTTTGGGTTAAAATATTTCCACCATGATACCCACCCATTAAACAGATTCTTGGCAATGTGACAATCAGAGGTTAGATGACCCAAGGCCAAAACAAGATCTACATCTGAAGGGGAGATCTTCATAATCCAAAATTTGAGTCCATGTTAAGTCCCTAACTTTGAGCTCCATCGTGGCCAGGAAATCAGCCGTCATATCCATATCCACCAAAATATGGGCATAGGTGGTATGATCAAAATCCTTTGTGCTAGGATTAACATCCAGGAACTTACCCAAAGCACCCCTAAGGACCTGAAACATTCCTCACTCCAGAAATGCAGGGGTAGATAGGGAAGCCTTATCCAAACAGGTCTTATAGATAAAGTTGCAGTTACTGGGTTAAAGTTGGGATACCAAGGCTTCATAATGAGATGGTGCGACTGAAAATCCCAAATATTTCCAAAAATATTGTCCTTATCAGAAGAGCTATCGAAAGCAACAATGATAATTCCATGACTTGAGGGATAGATGTTGACTTTAGCATCTAGAAAAGGCCTCCAATGTTCAGATATCCATTTGTGAAGGGCTGGAAGACCGGGGCAATAACCAGTGAATATGCAAATCAACCCATTATTTTGGTAGAAATCTATAGATTTAGAAACCTCCTCACCAAAGGAGACCACAAGAGTAGATTTGGCATAAGCCATGGGTTTGGCCGGTTCTCTGCCTCCAGATTTCGCTGCCTCTAGGAAAGAGGAGGGATTACCTTTACTTTACAACCTAGCAAGTCTGAACTAACCCTGGCCACGCTCACCTTCAGCAGACTGTTGCAGAGGAGCAACACTCGGATCTCTAAGACCCACAGTACCCCCTACACGGGTAGACAAGGAGATGTCAGTAGAGGTGCTGGAGGAAAGCAGGGGAGAGCCCCCCAAAACACCACCATGAGAATCAAACCAACCAACACCATAGGCTTGTCCAATGAGGGATAACCTGTCACTCCCAGCGGGTCCTGTGACAGGAATAACATCACCGTTGCCACCACAAGGAGCTTGACCACCGTCAAGGACATGAAATGGACCAGAGAACTGGTCTCTCATGAGGACTGGGCTCGAAACAGAGACTAGGTTGTCAAGAGAGAAAACACCTGTAGATACCATGGAAACCCCATCAAGTCTCCTAACACCTTTCACAGAGTCATAGCCTCCAAGTATCTCGTAATGATTAGTGTTCACATAAATTTCCATAGTGTTACAATTCTATGTCGTTTTAGTAATTAGCACCCACAAACACTCAAGGTTGTTAGGTTCATGAAAAAAAAAGGGTGACAATATTAATTAACTTATGAAGTAATCATAAATTAATCAATCATAAGTTAGCCACATGCTTAAATTGTTTCATTTATCCAACACCATAATTTTAGGTCATGGTGGCAGATGGAGGTAAAGTTATATGTTTAGTAAAAGGCCATAAGATTAAGCTATCTATGGGAGATTACCTGCTATAAGGCCTTTTATATTAAATTTCAATAGGAGGAGTATAAATGGTGTTGGGAGTCTAATGGCTTACTACTTTGGGAATGATGGAGATGAACTCCAAAATTTGTTCATGCGGTTCCATTCTGAAGGAAGGACATATGAGCTATGTGGAATGAAGGTAAAAGCTCCACAACTAGTAAGTTCTCATAAAATACAGAAAATGATTAGGAAGGGTGCAAATGGGTTCGTGGGAAAATGATTCTCAATGAAAGATCAACCATCAAAAGGCCCTATACCACTAGGTCTACATGCCATAATGAATGAGAATTCAATTGTGTTTGGGGATATACTGAAAGATTTTCCACCTAAAAGAGATCATGATCACGTTATTCAACTAGTATCAAGAAGTCAAACACCCAACAATCAACCTTATAGGTATCCTTATCTTAAAAGATTAATATTGAGAAGATGGTACAAGAGATGTTGGAAGCATGTATTATTCACCATAGTCAAAGTTCTTATTATTCTCTATTTGTAATGCTTAAAAAGAAGGATGAAGGTTGGCACATGTGTCCAGACTATAGGGATCTAAAAAAAAATACACAGTGAAAGATAAGTATCCTATTTCTTGCATTGAATATTTATTAAATGAATTACACGGTGATGTTTATTTTACAAAATTAGATCTTCAATCAGGATACCATCAAATAATAATTCGTGATGAAGATATTCATAAAACAACATTTAGGACACACGAGGGCCACTATGAATTTATTGTAAGACCATTTTGCCTTACATATGTACCATCTACTTTCTAGAGTTTCATGAATTCAATCTTCCAACCATTTTTATGGAAGTTTTTCTTGGTATTATTTGATGATATATTAATCTAGAACAAGACTTAGGAGGAAGATTTACACCATGTTAATAAAGTATTGGACACTCTTGAACAATGCGACCTTTATGCCAAGCCCTCCAAACATGTTTTTGGGGTAGGGGGAGAGGTAGAATACTTGGGTCATATCATGTATTATGAAGGTCTAAAATTGGATCCTCATAATATCCAAGCTATGGTGGATTGGATGATTTCTAAAATCCTCAAAAACCTTAGGGGATTCTTAGGGATTATAGGTTTTTATCGTAGTTTTGTGAATAATTATGATATAATTTCAACACCACTCACATCCTTATTGAAGAAAGACTCGTTTCATTAGAATGAGGTAGTAACCTAGAAATTTGAATCACTGAAGAAGGCCTTGTATACCACTCTAATTCTGGCTACCCTAGAATTCTCCAAAACCTTCATTGTTGAATGTGATGCTATAGGGTGTGGCATATGAATAGTACTTATGCAAGAGGGCCATCACATTACATTTGAGAGTCGTAAACTCAAAGGTAAGAACATCTCAAAACTAACTTATGAGAAGGAAATGATGGTTATTATTCATGCAGTCAAACAATGAAGACCGTATCTCATGGGTTGTCACTTCAAGGTAAATACATATCATGACAACTTGAAATACTTCTTAAATAATATACTCTCATCTAAAGAAAAAAAATGGGGCACTAAGATGTTTGGCTATGACTTTAAGATGATTTACAAAAATGAAAATAAAATGTTGTAGTGGATTCACTATCCAGGAAAGATGAGTTGATAGAGGAATTATTAAATTTCATATCCATACTATTGGTAGATTGGGCAGATCAGGAAAGATATGAATGGCAGAATGACATAGGGACCTGAGATATCATTAAAAATATCCAACAAGATCCAATAACTTTAGAAAATTTTATGTGGAATGGGGGTGCATTGTGTTATAAGGACTAATTATACTTATGTAAAAACTCTACCCTTGAAAATCAAGTTCTCTCAAAGCTCCACGCTTCTCCAATGGGTGGCCATTCTGGATTCCTAAAAACTTATCACAAAGTTAAGCAAAATTTATTATGGGAAGGATTGAAAGGATATGTACATAAATTTGTGGATGAATGTTTGATTGTGTTAACATAACAAGGGTGAAACTATTAAGTATTCAAGAATTTTGTAGCCACTGTATATTCCTAATGAGCGATGTGAAGAGTTTTCCATAGATTTCATCACAAGTTTGCCAAAGGTGAAAGGGAAAAGTGTAATTATGGTGGTTGTGGATAAAATCACCAAGTTTTCTCATTTTTTTGCTTTTTCACATCCATTTATAGTGAGTATAGTTTCCAAATATTTTATGGATATAGTTCAAAAGATACATGGAACACCCAATATTATAGTCAGTGATCGTAATCGTATATTTACTAGTAATTTTTTTACTGATTGATTCTCATGTTTGGGTACTTAATTGGCATGTAGTTCATGATATCATCCCCAACTTAATGGGTAAAATGAGGTAGAATTTTTTTTTTGGAGGGGTATCTATGATGATTTACTTCATATAAGTAGCAGATATGGGTTAAGTCGTTACCACTTGCAAAATGGTGGTATAACAATTAATTTCAAACTTCATCCAAAATGTCCCCATTCCTAGAATTATACGGTTTCCATCCCCCACTTCTAATTTAAGGGTCCAACCTAGAGTAAGAGTAGTTAAAGATCACAATCATCACTAATAAGAGGTTCTATCTAGACTAAAAGAGAACTTGGTCATGAAACAATACCACATGAAACAATAAGCTGATCAACACTATAGTGAAAGAAGCTTTGAAGTTAGAGACTTGGTTTTTGTGTGATTACAACCATATAAGCATTTATATTTGAAACAAAAAAAATGATAACAAAATTTCACCTAAATATTGTGGGCCCTATCACGTTTTGTAAACAAATAGCTTTGTGGCTTATAAACCAGAGCTTCCTCAGTCAAGTACAATACATCCAATTTTCCATATTTTTTTTCCTGAAGAAGGTCATTGGGAAGAAGGTGTCTTCACAATTAGTATTACCAAATCTTGATGAAGAGGGAAATATCATCTTGGAACTAGAAGGAATCCTATAGACACACACTAAGAAGTTGAGGATAAGGTTCATTGCCGAGTATCTGATCAAATGGAAGAATTTGGACATTGAAGATGCAATATGGGAGGATGAAGAATTCTGAGTGAAGAGTAGGGCCATGTTATGCATTTAACCATAGTTCATATATTGAGATATAGATATCCGACCTGTGGCTAACATAATCTCTTATCATGTAATATATCATAATTATTTATGCTTTCATATGCTTAGTGGATTGGCCTTAGGGCTTTGGATAGTATAATAGGGTATATATAGGAGTTATAAAGTAGGATATTATGGTTTGGAGGTTTCCCCCTCGAAGTGGCTTAGTCATTCTACTTGCATATTGTGATCATTTCTCTATATTTTGGTGTTCTTTGGTGTTCTATTGTTGTTGATATTCATATCTATCTAAGTAATTTCAATAAATTTTTAGAAAAAAAATATGATTATTGTACATGTATTGGTGGTACAATCAAATACAATGACCATT
>JAHRHJ020001849.1:15000-17117 GCA_019776745.2 Taxus chinensis
TTTCTTGTTTTTATTTTTTTTTTATTTTTTTGTTTTTTTTTTTTTTTTTTTTTTTATTTTTTTGTTATTTTTTTTTGATTTTAATTATTATTTTTTCTTCATTGTTATTTTTTTTTTTTTGTTAGTTTTTTTGGTTTTTTTTTTTTTATTCTCTTTTTTTTTTATCCCTTTATATAATATGTTTTAGTCCTTTGAGTTTTCTTTTTGGTTGTTTTTTACTTCTTGTTTTGATTTTTATTTTTGTTTGGTTCTGTTATTTACTTATTTTTTTGTATTTTTTCTTGAAGTTATATTTTCCTAGTCTTGGTGTCCTTCACTATTAGATGATTCCAGTGCTTTCTTCTTTAGCTGAGATATTCTCTATAAAGGGTACTTATTGTAATGAAATTATTAGGTTTAGTCTACTAAATACATTAAATTTTATGTAATTATGAGAGAAGATCATATTACAGTAAATATTTAGATCCATAATCATATTCGGGTAAAATATGGTAAATTACACTAGCATTTATGAGCTAATAGGAATTCAAGTAAGGTAAAGCCTCGAGGAATTATATTTGATTATATGAATGCGATGTTCTGAACGGGATATAAAATGTTTTAGGAATTGTTTAACTATCATTGAGTTGTTCCCAAAAATATGGGGTGGTAATTCTATAAGTCAGGATGAAGTCACTTTCTCCAACAAATTCACTTGATTGACTTTTTCTCCTTTTTAGACATGTTTTACCTTTTGTCTATAATCTTGGATTTTCTTCTGGAGAATTATCCTTTGTATCCATAGCTTCATTTTTATAGCTATAATCCTTGAAATAAATATTTTTTATCCTCTGTATCCATTCTCATACATCTCATTCATCTTCAACCTCAAATTCTATCTGGAAGTCAAAACTACCAAGAAGAGGCTCATAGAAGTTTTGACTTCTGCCAAGCGTTTGAGGTTGAATATGTGTGTATGGATCTAAAAATTTGAATATATAATAACAAAGGTATTAATATCTTGTAGAAACTGGGATGATCCCTGAAAAGTATGAAAAGCTTGAGATATTCATGATTATATGAAAATTACCTACAAATTGAAATGACATCTAGTAGACTTAAATTGTGTCGTGATTTTGATATGAAAGATGAATTTGGTTGGATCCCAAAATTGGTAGAAGAATTCCTTGGCATATGAATATAATGTGGAATAAAGTAGTACCCTTGGATGTGATTAGAAGGGAAATATTTCTTTGTCTGTCCTCCTCTTTGCTATGTTTTCGCATGTAGCTAGAGATGACAAAAAAATGCCCAAGATGACTAATTTTTGACCTATAAATTTGTAGATATAATCTTGGTGGTTTAATAACCTCAAAATTTTTAAGGGTCCTAGAAATTTCTAGGAATCATGATATTTTTATGACAATCCTAAAATTTCCATGTTTTAACCTACAAACTCTCCTTTTTGGGTCCCCCCTCCTTAGGGTGGGGGCTGACCTTACTACAATAATGCCATAAATTCCCTATAGATGCTTGAAATATATGGAATGTCATGGGTCCAATGTCAAAGGATATATTTCAAACTCCCTATTGAGCTATTCAATTTATTATTAAAGCACTAGAGTCTCCCTAAAAAATGTTGTAGTCCACTAGAGAAGTGCCAAAGTCTCTTATAAAAGTGCTAGAGTCCACTAGAAAATAATTGAGGTCTCTTAGAAAATCACTGTAGTATCTATCATTACATGGAGGTCAAAGGGAATTATCCACTTGAAATAATCCTACTTAGGTTGTTTGAGCCTTGATAAAGGAGAAGGGCTCAAAATAATAACATGGTGTAAGAGTCTAAAGTTGTAGACTTGCCTAAGGACCCTTGATGAGACTAAAATTTAATATCGATTTGAAACAACCTACATTTTAATTATTGAAGCATAATTAATAAAATTTCATATTACCAAATTCCACTTGACCCAACTAAGTGGTGACTAGTAAATGAACTAACTAGAATATTGTGTCATAAAATATTTGCAAACACTTGAAATAACCATCACATGAAAATTGTATATATATAATAATTATAATTATTTGGCTGGCATATTTATAATAAAATAGTGTAGGTTATATCTAATAATAGTGTATAA
>JAHRHJ020001850.1:0-17107 GCA_019776745.2 Taxus chinensis
ACATTAAGCATATGCCCTTTCAAGCATACGAGAAGCATCACGTCATAGCATACAAGTATCCAACACCTTTTCTCCATGACACTTTAATCTCGTTCAATTTTACTTTAACTTCCCTTGAATGAAGAACATTCTTAGAAATTTGAGACCATTTGTAGTTCATGAAAAATATCATTTTATACCTTTGGTGTAATAATTTCTTGATCTCTGTGAAACTTTTAATCGTATAATGAGTTAATTGATAAATAACATAGTTCTCATGCTTCTCCAATTTGAAGATAAAAACCATGCACATATGATCATCTTTGGTCACTTTTTTAACCACAATATGTGAATTATTAACCAAAGTACCTCAGGAACGTCACCTTTCAAGTTTGTTATCACGTTTGACATCTCATGTGGAATTTTAGAACAGGACTCACATAGATCTTATTGATCCAAGCTTATAGATTTTAAACCAAAATAGACTTGATAGGAAACTCAAGGCCTAAACATGACTCTCTAAGACTTACACAGATAAACACTTTTTGACCATCTTACTACCTTAAATCAATATGACTAAAAATCATTACAATATTTTCTTCATATTAAGATAGGGAACACCTCTAACTTCATAAATTAAAATGAGACAATGAGTGACATAACTATACTTCATGACTTCTTGATATCTCATGCACAAAATTCAATGAGCCAAGGATACCTTGAGTGAATTCATGACATCATTATCCTTCATTATTACACCAAAAGTATTGAAAACCAATCTCTTTCTGATTAAGCTTCTCTTCATCATTCACAAAGCTTTGATTGTATCCTTTTCTTCTTCATAAGATTTGATAGACTTTGATGAACTAATGATCATAAAGACTTCCTTGAAGCATGACTAAAACTTGTTCACTGATCCCCTAAGTACATTTACTACTACAACATATTTACAATAATGAAAAGTACACATACACTTTTCATAGCTAGACAAATAGTTAAGACTCAAAAAAGCTTGTTGCAGATGCTAACAGTGCTTTTGGAGGTTCACTTATTTCATGACTCTATTATTGAAGACTAGGGTGGATATCATAGACCAATATGAGACACTTTATTAGATATTGATGTAATAATTAATAATATATATAACATACTATACATAAACATGAACTCCAAACTCTTGTTATTTTCTTGGATGATCAAATGATACCTTCAAAACCTTACACAGATCAGTCATGCACATTAGACCTTAAGAAAGGAGATAACCAGACATACCTTTTGACTCTTCATATACTTGTAACATTTTTAAGACTTTAATCAAACACCTATTGGTGGTAATACCCCTTCAATAACACACCATGCTTCCTTCAAATGATAATTTCCTTTTAAAATCCTAGATAAGACACATCTTACTTATTAGATCACTATAATAACATATAGTCATCACAAGCAGCTCAAAGACTCTATCTTCTCTCTTGGACTTTGAGATATTCTCATACTTCTTGGATGTCCTTTCAGATATTATCATTTAATTTCCTATGTCTCCATCTTCTTATTGAATCCTTGACAAATATGTATGATGCACCTCATTTACTGTCTCTCTCTTGGTTATGGATAAAGGTTCTTCATGACTGGTACTAGACTTTGCCTTCTTCCTTCTCAAATTTATGAAACACTTTTTTATATCTTGTTAAATCTAGGTTCTCCTATGACTATTTTTTATTCCTTACTCTTTCTTCCATTTACACATACTTTCTTCTTATCATCTTTTCCTCTTCATACCTAGAATCAACTTCCTTGACCATGTGTTTATGCTCAACATAATTATTTTTAGTGACTTTACTAGACCTAAATAACTTATAGTCACTCCTAGGATTGGTTTTAATTTTGAACACCCTCTTACCTTTCCCTTTTGCATTCATGAAGCTTGATTTTATACCTAGGATATTCATTTTGATAACAATTTTTTTGCAAAATATCCAAGTTCATGACAATTGTAACACATAACATAATTCTTGCTTTTATATTGATGTGATATGAGATACCAACTTAAATTAGTATCCTTTTGATCATAAAAATTTATAGAAATAATTATAAAACACAATTACATTCTTACCTCCAGGTCCTTCATTTCTACAAATTTGACTAGATGGTTCATAGAGACAATACTAGCAATATGACCCTTCTCTTGATAATTGAAAACAAGTGATATTCCTTGAGTGCTCATCTCTTGAAATCCTCCATGAATGGTAATATTTGAAAAACTGTTCCTGCACTCCTTAGATCTATTTCCAAAATCATTACAAGTATAACAATAGCCATTGAAAGATATTTCATACCCTAGATGCATTAGGTTTCCTAACTAAGTTTTACCTTCTTGAATTTGTCTCCTTGGCCTCCTCCATGGTTTTCTTATCTACATGGACATGCCTTGTCATTTGTTTCTCTTTGAATCTCTAAAATTTCATCAAGAACTTCAAAGCTCTTCTCTATCTTTCCATACATCTTCAATCTACTATTTTCTTCTTCTAGTTTAACTTTCAAGGATCTCAATTCTTCTTCATGTCTAAGGAAAGCATCTTCTTTGTCTTTTAGGTATTTTTACACACTCTCAACTTGATATTCCATCTCTTTGAGGGCTTGACCATGCTCATATTCCATACACTTGATTTTCAATTTCAATTCATGAATTAGGGACTCAACAATCTCAAATCTTCCTTTTCAGAACTGCTTCAGATAGTTTACCCATGCTTGTGCTTCAAGGATCTCCTCCAAGATTTAAAACTTTCTTCACAAGGACCTTTCTAATACCAATTGTTGGAAAACAAAGCACTGAGAGGGGAGGGGTGAATCAGTGCTTCTCAAAAACTTTGAAAAAACTTTAAAAATTAGCAAGCCATTCAATCTTAATCAACCTTTACCATGAGGGAACAAAATACATTCAAACATAAGAAAATAACATGCAAGTACACATGAAGACAATATTTAATGTGGGAAACCCTTAAAGGGAGAAAATCCCATTGAAATCAATGCACTATGAGGAAAATTGTCCCATAAAATATTTAAAGGATTTCAATTTGTTGAGAGCCCACTCAACTTGAAGCACCCACTCAACTCCAAAAACTTGACCTTTAGTCAAGCACCTACTTGCATGGAAGCACCAACTCCCAAGAATTTAGTCAAGCACCCACTTACATTTTGCAAGCTCCAACTTACAAGGAAGAAAGCAACTCACTACTTTGCTAAGAACCCACTTAGATTTTTAAAATTTTCGATCACCTTCATCTACTTGCTTGAACCAACAAATTGTGATCTCTTATTCAGTTCCTCTATGTTCATCTTCCTTCTTCACTCACTCACCTTGATTCACTATTTTCTCATGTGCTCATACTATTATAAATATAGTCTTCAAAACCTCTTTCACTCAAAATTTTTTCTCCCTCATTCATACAAGGATGAAATCATCTTTCCTCCACTCTTCACTTCAATGATCACTCTCTATTACATTCATACTATTCATGATACAGTCTTACAATACATACACAATTTTCCTTACACACAAGGATGTACCTATCATTCATACTCTCTTAAAAAATTTTTTTTCACAGTCATCAAGAGAAAATTTTCATGCACATTAGCATACATATACATGAGGATAACATCTCTTACACCTCTCAACTTCATCTTCCAACTCCTTCATCTTCTTTCCTCTTCAACTTGTACAAGGGATCTTAGATGACATCATCTAAAATTATCATAATGCAATCATTACATCTGTAAGGCATGTCAGTTACAAGTACATACCTTTTTTAGTTTTTCATGACACTTATAACTCCTATGAGGACTTAAAAACCTTCCTACACTCACTACACCTCTGAACCAACTGAAAATATTCCATTTTCAGTTCTGACATTTGCATTTGTAACTGTCATATTCTTCATTTTTGTCTTCTTCTTCACATTGGAATATTTGTCTTCTAGATAACTAACTCATGAACAAGTGTTATGAATGATGTGCATGTTAAAAATTTCTTATCCTTTGTCTCTATATCCTTGACATACTTACAACTCTCCATTTCATCTTCAAGACTCCATTAGAATTCATATGCACAAGTAGGTGTATGTACTTCAAAACACAGTCTTCAAATTGAATGTAAAAACTCACTTTAGGCTCATGTCATGCAATTAAAATAGGATGGATGAATCTTAAAATTTCAAAACATCATCATAAATCTTACTATAGTATTGTAGGTCAAACATACACTTCATTACAATCTCTTCTTCTCAGCTTGGTATGCTCACAATATGATGGTATCTCAAAAACTAGTCACAAGATTGCTTCACCAAAAAACTAATGTATAGATTTCAAAACCTTCTTGATACTTGAGGAGAATGTTATGTGACCTCTATATTTCACCTTAAAACATTGGTAGTACTCTATCACCTTCATTCTCACCATGACAACACTGATTAGGGACAAGGTCTCTAATGGGTTTGCAAACATCAGAAAAACTAGTCCTCACAAATGAGTTAGTTCACTCAATTAAAATCACTTATTCATGGATCATATGTCACCATTTTATGAGAAATATATAATCCTTTTCAACTCATCACTTCCATATCATGCTTCATTTCAAGGTATATAGCATCAATATGCTTGCATCTTTAATACTGCTCACACTAGGTTTTAGACCACAAAAACTAGTCTTATCCTAGATATCTTCCAACACTCAAAAAATATTTCATGCCAAAAAAAATCTTGGAAAACTTCATAGGAGACCTATAATCCATCCTCAAATCACTCACTTTCATGGATTTATGTGGATAAAATCACACTTACACTCTTGTTTCCTCACCAGACCTTCTTGATAAGAAAATGGGACAATATTTGACCATTAGAACTTGGACACAAATTACATTCACTTGATCAAATCATGGGCTCAAACATATCATATTAGAACTCTATCATCTTTCCATGCTCAATTTTTTCTTTAACACCATGCCTTCACATCATCATCCCTTCAAACCAACATGACTAGTTTTGGCTCTTCTAGTCCCTTAAGTCGGTAGGTCATCTTAGTTGACCTATTTCAAAATTATTTGAAAATAACCTACCTAAAAATTCTCATGGAAACTTGGGGAACATCCTAATATTTCTCCTACACCAGATTTTTCAACATGAAACCTTTTATATGCATGATTGTACCATCAAGTTTCTTCAAAACAAGCATATTTTTGTACCTTACCAGCTGACCTGGAGAATGAGACCACCACAAAAATGAAGTAGAAGGAGTCCTCTACAAGACCAAATCATCAAATCATCATGCACAAGCCATTTCATGACCAAACTATTCAATTCTTCTCCATCTCTTTCAAAGGATAGGGTTTTAGGAGGGTTTGGAACCTACTTTCCTTCTTAAGGATCGTTCATAAAATTTTGCCATTCATTTTTCCTCATTATTATTTGAAATTTGGATTCTTAACTCCATGTACCATGATCTCAAAAATCCTTAGGGTACCATGAAAATATCACACATACCAATGGGTGATCAAAATGAAGTTCACCAGATGAGCTGGTTTTTTCATCCTTAGGAACTCGATAGACTCAAAAACTCATTTTCTTGCTTCTCCTTTGGAATTTTGACTTGAAAATTTGTCCACTGCACTTGTAAAACCTCTTTCACATGTCCCAATGCTAATTTTAGTCTGTATCTATGTGAAACTCATCAATCCACCATGATTTGTCATGCTTACCTAGCTTTACCTCAAGAATATGCCTCCAAAATACCTTAAACATGCCTCTATTAGCTAAATCTTGACCTGTGACACCTTTCACATGTTATCTACAATGTCACAACACACTCCTCATGTCTTGAACTCACTTGTCTTAATTGCTTTGCTCCACCATGCTTGTATTAGGTCTTATAATTAGGCCTAGTTGAGCCTGTTTCAACCATTCCATGAAGTTATGATCTCCATCATTCCTTGATCTGGAGATTCTTATCTCACTCTCTTCATGTTTTCCAAGCATTGAACATGCTTCTATAACTGCCTCATGCCTTCAATCCACCATACCATGGTCATCCTACTACAACTAGGCCTAAGGATTATATCTACTGGACCAATAAAATCTCACTAATGTCACTAACACACCCTTGTGTCTATTATATTTGGCCTACTAGACCAAGTATTAAATGCTATCACACACCTACTCAAACATCTAATATGTCATAGTGATATGATATCACATCACCATCCTACCTTATTTCAAGCTGCTAGCTACTCAAAAATCCAAGTCTGAATCAGGTGATCTCCACCATGACACCATGAACTCATGACATGCCTTATTCTACCATGTCACAGTTTCTAAAAACTACCTATTGTACTTCCTCGTCATCCTTTGTCATAAATGATGCCATTACATCATGTAGACACTTATATTTTGTATATATATCCTTAATCACTGACGTGCACATATTTATTTAATTCCTGCCCCTTATTTAATTAAATGCCATATTATCCCATCACATTATTAATATTAATTAATTAATTAATATCCATGTTTTAATCACCTTTAATTTTTATTAATAACATTAATTGATTAATTTTAATTAATTAACATCCATCATGCTCTAATGAACCTTCTATTTTGGACTTTTCTTTCATTCTAAATTTACATCCCCTTTCTTTTCTAGCTTTGATTCTATCTAGATTTATTTCCTACATATCCCTAAACAACCCAATCCCACCTACAAGCTTTAAAGCATCTTTTCCAACTCTTAAATACACTAAATCCTGATCAAATCACAAAAGTATCCCATTTGGGGAAACTTTCCCCACAATCAACAACAACCTAGCCTGGTATCCATTAACCCTACAAACCTAAGTCCTTTATTTCCATTCTTTAATCAGATGCATGAGAATTCATGTGCTTTCTTGCAACCTGCAAAACCTCGTCTCATGTACCTGAGCATTCCTGCAGCATTTCACAGACCTTTCTGGACCTCCTTTGAGCATGCTTTCATCACCCATGATCATCCTTTGTGAGATTTATCATTGTATCTGTGTTTATTTACTTCATATTTATCATATTATTGTATATTTCTTATGTCTAACATTTTGTAGCTTCAAATCAGCCTCAACAACACTCAGAGTTTCACCAGTAACCTTATTTTCTAAATTATTTGCTTACATGTTTCTGTCTCCATCCATTTATCCTCAGCCTTATCATAGTATGCTACAGTCGGCACCAACCCACATCCAATTGGCGTAGACCCAGATCCAGTTAGCATAGACCCTAGTTCTAGTTGATCATCGTCGACCCAATCCCAATCAGCATCGACCTGGTCCAATTGAAGGGTTGACCTAGTCCAATCAGCATCGACTTGACCTTCTCAACATTCCAGAGCCCATTGCAAACCTATTTTCTATATTTTCTGATCCACTCTTCTACAGTCACCATCGACCTACCTGTGCAATAGTCTGGGTCGTCATCGAACCAGACCATGTAATCTTTAATTTGCAATTATTTTAGTCATATCAACTTCTAGATCAATTTCAATAAGTTTCTCAGATTTAGTATACTTGTGTTTATGCATGACATCTATTTTTCTTGCTTTATTTCACTCTTTCTAAACAAATGGAGGTTGACATCCATGAAAAGTAGATAACCACTTCTTAGAGTCAGACATTGTTTAGGCAGCCCTCACATAAATCCATCTAATCAATCTCGTTTCACTTTATCTTATTTTCAGGTCATCATATTATTGCAGAAGCAAGATCCATCATTCATTTTGCGCCCGTATCCATCACATCACAATTTGAGGTACCTTAAACCCTCCATAATATGAGTTTACTTATTTCTCTAATAATAGATCATTTAATTTGATTAGGAATGAAAAATTAGATAAACATTCCTGGCATGCCCAGTGGGACAACCCTTTAGGTGGTCTCTTGCATTTATTTCTTTTGAAAACCTTGTTTTTTCTCTCTTCTTACTAACACTGTATACACTGAGACTCCACTTAATTACTTGCTCATGTTATTTTTGTGTCTTGGATTGCTCATCATTCAAGAGTGCTAAACAAATAGGAAAAGCATTTATCTAGGTCTTTCCTCACTTTTTCCCTATTTTCTCCTTTTTTCATTATATTTATCTTTCTTATCTGTGCCCTCATCGAAATATCACACTTTTTTTTGAGTTTAAAAATAACCTTGCCTTCCTTTACATCTCTACTTTATCACATAGGTTAAGGATTTAACTTATTTCATCTCACAATACTCATACACCACCTAAAACTCATGCATCTAAATAACACATCAAAACGTATCCTTACTTGGTTGACTGATTGGTATTTCATCACCCAACAAAAAGCCACCCAAAATCTTCCCAACCATAACTACCTGAAACCAGCCTTAGGCTGTCATTCCTTAGGTACCTTTTTAATCCACTTTTTTCTTTTCACATCTCCTAATTAATCATGATGATAATAAACTTGTTGCTTGATTTATTTGTTAAAAAAACTGCATAAACAAATGTTCTCCTATTTCATGCTCATTTTTACCCTTCCCCATGTCAAAGTAACACAATAATCCAATCCATCTAATTAAATCCATTCCTCTAATGATCTCTCCCAATAAGAGTCTAAAATTGAGACCACACCTTTAGTTACCCAACCCCTTGCCTTCATGGTCTTGCCTCATGAGTACCATGTCATCCAAAAGAATCCCTATGTTGAAACCAATTCTCATCAACCCAACCTTCCTATACCAACTACACCCCCATCATCTAGCTCCTTTAGAAACTCATTGGGCCTCCCTCTAGCCCCATCTATGACTTCCTATTTCATAAATCTCCCACAATATTTCAATCTTATCAATCTACTCAATTGGTGGATTCTATTCCATCCACATCACTTTATGTCAACTCTATCTCTATTCCATCTGCTACTAGCATGCATATCTAACCATCTCAACCTATTAACACTTACATTCCTACCAATCATATGCTCCAACCATCTCAACCTCTTAAATCTCATATCCCCATTCATCATTTACCACAACAACTTCCCAATCTCAATAATCACATCATTCCCATATTTCTCAATGTCAATAATTGTAACCACTTATTCAATTTAATTCCCTGACATATATTAACTTCCATGACACATCCAATTAATCCTTATCAAATGATTCACTCAAATGAAACACCCTTGAACACATCCAAACTCTTACGAACAAATCAACCACCTTCAATCAAAGCTACAATGTTTTTTGTACACACATGTGTATACACTCGGGTAATCCCGAAGTGGGTCATATCATCATGGGTGGTTTATTAACATCGTAATAACCGTTATGGGCTGTTTTTCATCGGTACCCATGATACCCATGCCTTAATGAATAGGCTTGGCTAGTCTTATGAGGCACAGCTACCTTGGAGCATAGCTGCAAGTATTGTATTGAGAGAGTACACCTTATCTTGGATGTACAAATGACTATAATGAACCCATTCATGCCACTGTTGCAATTATAAGGGAATCAAACCTTTCCATCCTCATTGGGAGATTCCCAAGTTTACCAATTTCAATAGCAAGGAAGATCCCTAACAACATCTCCATACATTTAAACATACATGTTACCTTATCACACTTGATCAGGAATGTATGTTTTACACCTTCCCTATATATTTGGTTAGTTCCAACATTGGATTGGTACAATAGAATTCCTCAACATTCCTTATTCTCCTTTACCCATCTCACACAATTGTTCATAGAGAATTTTTGATTAATATTATATGAAAAATAGCTATCAATGACTTATACACCATTAAATAGTTTGATTGTGAGTCTATCATATATTTCTTCATTCGATGGTGTGGCATTATATGTCGACTGTCATTTACTCTTCCACAAGCTAAATTCATCGAACTCTTCTCACGTTCTTGTGCGAATCATATTTCTTCTACATTGAAAATCCAATCTTTCTGAACATGTTAGAAGTGAAGCATTCACCATGGCTCTTAAATTCAAAATGCATTCCCTTGAACAAAGGCCAACTCAAGCTTCAATAAAACAAGCCCAAGACCTAAGTTCTTCAAACCCATTACACATAGTGACAAGTCTAAAAATATCACCAATACCATCATGGTTCAATCCCCATCCATATCTCCCTCTCACACGGAGTCCTCATAAAGATATTTTAGACCATCTCCTAAGTATACCCCCTTGGGGGAATCTTATAGTTTGGTATTTGACAAGTTGATGGTAGTACACTCCATCCAACTTCCTCCCATATGACCCGTGGATGACTCGTGACCCAATCCCACTTGGTATCATGAATCCCACTATTGTAAGTATCATCAAGTCAAGGGCTCATGACATTGAGAAGTTATCGTTCCTTCAAATATTGCATCTAACAACTTATAAATCAAGGGGATATCCAAATAAGACAACTCTTCGCTTCACTTTAGCCAACCCCTCATATAGAATTGAGAAACCTTTTCCTAATCAATCATAACAAATCAAGCCACCCATTCCACATCTCAACTACCAAGTGCTCACACCATTAACACCATTAATCAAAATATAATCTCATCAATGACTCCACTAGGCTCCTATCTTATACATTATTCCCACCCCTTATTCGAATCCTATCGTATCCACGACTATCACATCTATGTCAAATTCTATTACCTATCATATACCTATACCAACTCCTACCCTTACCATATCCAAATTAACTTTTAAATATATCCCATACTTCATCCACTTTGATAATTCCCCAATATATCACATCATGAATGCATCCTTAACACCTATCATCTACAACCATGTCAGCCATACATATTATCACTACATCCCAATCATACACATCTACATCAAAGAAGTTTTTAATACATCTACCTCACTCATTTCTACATCAATCCTAACTACCACACATACTTCCACAATCCCACTTATAACTATCCCAACACCTATCTCGATGCATTTGTACCTACATATTTACATATGACTACATCATCCATTCCATCCCAATATTTTATGCCCACTCCTTCTCCAACATTCAAGTCCTATATCTACATATATATCCACTACCGCTCTGAGTCACATCCTCATGCCCAATTTTTGGATATATTAATGATACCCCTTAAAACATTTATGAAGAAAGTGCCTCCATATAAGAAAAACACCAGGAGGAACCATTCCCCCTCTATAAAATCTACATCAACCAATCCCAAAATTATACCTATACATTCAGATCCACTGGGTTGAGATTATATTCATCCCTGCCATGGGTAATAATTATTGATCAAAATCTAAGACTCTTGGTAAGCATTCCCAAATTTATCCTATGCATCCTCATAATAAATTATACCTTGCCTCTCCTCATCGATCCAACATTACAAAACCCATCCCAGGTATACCCTCATCCATTTCAAGGTCATCCCCTTCATCTAAGACACCTCCTCACATTCAATCCAAATCCAAACAATCTAATCCCCCTTGAAAAATTTATTCATCTTCCAAGATGTCTAATCCACCCATCCAATCTACATCCACCTCTTCCTCTAAATCCAAGTCAAGATATTCTATTAAAACCAAAAATATCTATCTTCATTCCAATACTTCAATCGAGTACTACACAGATACCCTTATAATTTTAATTCAAATATTTGCCATCATGCTTCCTCCCATTAGACATTTTAATCCTCAAATTAAGAAGTCATTATTCCCTCCTTCAACTTAAACTATCCCTTACATATCTACCCTTATACCTCACAAAAATCATCGCATCATGTTAGAATTGTAAGGCCTTTTAGACTCTTGTCGATGATATTGTTGAGAAAGATGAGTTTCTCATCTAGAAAATCCATCCTTCTCCATCCATCGCGACTGATCCAACTCTATACCTGATGGGAAATCTTGTAGAAATTTTTACTTTTTCATCCATGCTAAATCCCCTCCTTCATCCACACCATTCCTTAACATCTCTCTTGCACATATCATTCCTCCCAAAGAGATTCATCCCTTGTTCATCGATATTTTTTGCCTTGCCCATCATCTCTATGATCCCCAACCATCTATCTAATCTAAATCCAAAGGTATGATCAACGCTCCTTCTACGATGATCCCATTTAAACTCCTTCGAAACCCACTAACTAATTCATGTCTAATTTTTCCAAAGTGATATAATTTCTTTCGCTAGGGGGGAGCTAGGGAATTCCCACCTATTTTTTAACCCCGTTGGGTCTAAGTATCCCATCCACATCAATCCAGACAACCCCCTTGACGCTAGGGGACTTCACTTTTGACATTGTTTTAATCTCATCTGATCTTACCAAACCCATCTATTTATCATATTAGCACACCTTTGTGGCCATGTTTGTGCCTCTCGTGGGGCATCATAATTTGTTTTCTAAAGACCACCTTTATGGTCATATTTTTCCTCCTTTGGGGAACCTTCCCGTTCAAGTCCTTGTGGCCATATTTATGCCTCTTTTGGGGCACCATATTTCTATCTTGTTCATCAAAGTCCACCTTTGTGGCCATATTTGTGCCTCTCTTGGGGCACCATCTTCATCAAATTCCACCTTTGTGGGCACCATATTTTTCATCCCAAAGTCCACCATTGCAGCCATATTTGTCCTTCTCTTGGACCATTCATACCTATCCTAGAACCACCATTGTGGCCATGTTTTTCCCTCTTTTGGGGGACCACTTATTTTTCATAGAAATCCCACTTTCATGGCCATCTATTTGTCTCATTAGGGATGTATATTTTCACTTCCTTAAGGGTAGTGCATAGTTTTTTAAATCTTTTCTCATCTATCTTATTGTATTTCATCTTTCGTAAGCTCTCATCCTAGCTTGAATGCAACTTTAATCAAGACATTGCATGGAAATATTTCCCTCCCTTGGTGGTAATCTAGAAGTGGAACCTCTTAATACCTTGCAGTTGTGACCATTCTATTCTTAGCACACTACTGGTGAGCTATTAGTTGTATCCTTAGATCATTCCTCCTTCGTTAGCCTCTTCCATATCTCATCGTAGTGATTTGGAACTATGTGGTCATCTGTCACTTTCCTAGATGTGACCTTAAATATGGGCACCATGGCTCTGCCCATAACATATTCCTTATGGATAGGTTATCCCCTTTGGTGAGAAACTTCATGATGATTACATCCATCACCCTCTTATTCACCTATTAGAACCATGCAAAGGGTCCAGGGGTGCTTGTTTTACATTCATTATCCCCTCTTAAGTGGTCTACTTAGCTATTCCTAGCTCTCCCTCATGTAAAATCAAAATAAAAGGATGCTCAAATCAAATTCAAAGTTATTTAAAAAATACGGATCCCTTGAAGGACATTTGTTCATGCAAAAAGAAAAAAAAAACATGCAAATCAAAATCAAAGTAAATCAAAAGAAATAGACCAATCCCTCAAAGGATGGATATAATAAAATATTATTCCCATCTATATGATGTATAAAGTAGAACATACACTTGAAGGATGGCTACTCTTTTATTATAACATTTGAAGGCTTCCCGCATTGATCGACTTTCTTCTAGCAAACTTCTCACATTGATCAGTTTGTTCTTTCCCCTTCCTAGAGTTGGGGCATAGATTTAGGGAACACCACTTATGGAGAATCCCATTCTTGTGTACAAGATACATCTTGAACCCCTTTGTCGTGTTGGCATTAGGTTTATAAGATCATTTCATCCATGTCTCCTTATGATCTTTGAAATGACTACCTATCATTGGTTATGTGATAACATTTGTTTTGGTCACATGTACCTTGCATTATCTGGATCCGCTTCTTATTTATGTCTAATTCAGTTGGAGGCATCCTTTCCTCATGCGTTCTTCGATGACGTAGCATTTTTCATACCCTGTGGTCACATCTTGATTTATCTGTATCTATTATCTTATGTATTCCACCCTAGCTATTTTGTATATATTTATTCAATCTCATCCAATCTTATCCAATATATCTCATCTTACATCCACTTTTGTGGTGATCTTTGTGTTTCATCTCAGGGCACCATATCTCACATTTTGGTCGTTTTCATGCTCTTTTAGGGCACCATTTCTTCATTTCATCTTGTCTCAAATTCCACCTTTGTGGCCATATTCTAATCATGCTTATAATTTCAAAGTCCACATTTGTGGCCATATTCATTTTCCCTCTAGAATTTTAATTCTACATCCAAATCATTAGTCTATACATTCAAAATCCCATCGGGACATAGTTATTCCCTCCTTAGGCATTTTATATTACAATCCTATCCAATTTGCACACAAAGTCCACCTCATGGCCATACTTCTATCCCCTTGGGGCATATTATTTCATCACCTACTTGTTCACTTTTCCTTCTCTGCCATTTTTTGTGTCATATGCTAGGGAAGCAAAAATTTTCATCCTCATCCCTTATGGATGGATAAATTTTCGCTCGATTCCTCATGTGCAAATTATTTTGCATAAAGTTTTGTATACTTTTATGATTTGCCTATGACCCGTTGGTCATCCCGAACTGCATCTATACTGCATTGATTTTCACCCACTCAGTGGTCCATAGAATGTTGTAGCCCATCTCTGTTGAGACCAAAATTTTCCTTTACTGATGTGATATTGGAGTCACCACCATAGTTTTTATTCATATTGTGATCCTTTTTTCCTGGGGCATCTTTCCTAGGCTATGCTTTCACCCATTGTTTCTTCACCCACCCACCCTTTTTCATCTACCTTTTTCAAATGTGTCATCAATTTACCTTGACATCATCGATCCTCCATTTGAGTGGGAGCTCATCATCAATCCTTTTTTATCCTTATCCAACTCTCATTGTTTTTGTCTAATGGTTTTCTAGCTCAAACCACTCAACAAAAAGGGGAAAAATGTAGACACCTAAATTTAGTATATATACCCTTAATCACCCACATGCGAATATTTATTTAATTCATCCCCCTTATTTAATTAAATTCCCTACTATCTCATCACCTTATTAATATTAATTAATTAATTAATATCCATGCCCATCACTTTTTAATCACCTGTAATTTTTATTAATAAACATTAATTGATTAATTTTAATTAATTAATTAATTAACATCCATCATGCTCTAACGAACCTTCTATTTTGGACTTTGATTTAATTCTAAATTTACATCCCCTTTCTTTTCTATCTTTGATTATATCTAGCTTTATTCCTACATAGCCCTAAACAACCCAATCCCGCCTACAAGCTTCTTCCAACTCTTAAATACACCAAATCCCGATTAAATCACAAAAGTAGACAATTTGGGGAAACTTTCCCCACAATAAGCGGTGACCCATCTTGGTCATAGTCAACCCTATAAAACAAAGTCCTTTATTTCTGTTCTTCAATCAGATGGATGTAAATTCATGTGCTTTCTTGTAATCTGCAGAACCTATTCTCGTGTCTGAGCATTCCTGCACCATTTTACAGCCCTTTTGGACCTTGTTTTAGCATGCTTACATCACCCATGATCATCCTTCGTGAGATTTATCATTTTATATGTGTTTCTTTGCTTCATATTTATCATATTATTGTATATTTCTTGCGTCTAACATTTTGTATGTTCATATCAGCCTCAGCAACACTCATAGCTTCATAAGCAACCTTATTTTCCAGCTTATTTGTTTTTAGTTTTCCTTCTCCATCCATTTATCCTTGGCCTTATCACAATATGCTACAGTTGAAACCAACCCAAATCCAATTAGCATAGACTAGATACAGTTGGCATAGACCCATTCCAGTCATCGTCGACCCAATCCGATCACCATCGACCCATTCCCAATCAGCATCGACCCGACCTTATCAGCATTCCAGATCCCATTATAGACCTATTTTCTATATTTTCTTATCCAATCTTCTACAGTCATTTTTGACCTACCTATGCACAATTTGGGTCACCATTGAATCAGATCAGGTAATCTTTAATTTGTATTTATTTTAGTCATATCAGCTTCTAGATCAATTTCAATTAGTTTCTCAGATTCAGTATACTTTTTTTTTGTATGCCATCTACTATTATTTCTTTATTTAAATATTTCTAAATAAATGGGGGTTAGAATTCATGAAAGGTAGCTAACCATTTCTTGGAGCCAACATTGTTCAGGTAGCCCCTGCATAAATCCATCTAATCAATCTCGTTTAAGTTTATCTTATTTTCAGGTCATCATCTTGCTGCAGTAGCAAGATCCATCATTGATTTTTTGACTGTATCCATGACATTGCATTTTGAGGTACCTTAAACCCTCCATAATATGAGTTTACTAGTTTCTCTAGTAATAAATCATTTAATTTGATTAGGAATGAAAAATTAGATAAATACATCAATGACAACCAAATAATCACATGCCAACAATCTCCCCCCTTTTTCATTGATGGAAAACCTCCTAGTTCTTATCCCCCCTTTTACATTAATGATAAAGTATATACCTGTAGCTCATGGAATTCATCTTTATCAACTTATTTTTACCCCATCTTGGTTGGAAACATCAACCAAACTCATCATTCAAGCTCAAAAACTTGTCTTTCCTTCCTTGACTATGTTTTTGGCCTCATGGTAGCATTTTAGTACTATGAATCCCATTAGACAAATGAAAATTCACACACTACACAATTTTTCTAAGAATAAATCACCACAAAACACCATGCCTAACTCCTTTATCTATCTCGACATGAAGACTTTTTCATAGATCTGATTTTTTCGATATGTGGGTTGTTTAATACTTTCACACCTAAATCCCTTAAGCATCTTTTTAGACTATTTTTGTAAAACTTTTTCATGTTATAGAAGATCACTCATCACCTGAAGCTCTACCTTATGACTCCCCTTGGGAACATATTTTCCTCCTCTACCTACCTAATCCAAAATAAACCTTCATACATGACATGTTTTCCATAGAGAAGGATCAACAATAGTGCATTTATCCTGAAGAACCTTTTCAATTATCTTATGGTTCATTTCATGTCAATTTAACTGATTTAGATAGAGACTAACTTACTGTTGGAGGGAATATATAATCATCAACAATTTTTTCCTTCTAGTCTCTTTAACACCTAAAACACTAAATAAAGGTTATAAACAACCCCTACCTTA
>JAHRHJ020001851.1:0-2500 GCA_019776745.2 Taxus chinensis
TCGTGTGTGCGTGTGTGTGTGCTTGTGTGTGTGCGTATGCGGGCGATGTGTGCTTGTGCGTGAGAGTGTGTTGCGTGTGTTGTGTCATTTGCATGGATGAGCAAGTGTGTAGTGCTTTGTGTGTGGCAATTTGTGTTTGCGTATGCAATCGGCGTGTTTTGTGCGTGTGGTGTGTGCTGTGCGTGTGTGGTGTGCATGTTGTATTTGTGCATTTGTGTTCGTGTGTGTGTGCGTCTGCAGCGTGTGTGTGCCGTGTGCATGTGAATGTGCGTGTAGTTATGTGTGAGCTGGTGGGGTGTATGTTCATGTGCGTGGTGCGCGTTTGTGTCGGTGTTCGCTTTTGTGCTTGTTCTGCCGGTAATGTGTGCGTATGCATGTGTCCTGTGCGTTAGCACGGGTGCGTGCGTGTGCATTGTCGTGTGTGTCTGCAAGCATTTGTGTGCGTTGGTGAATGTGAATGTAGTTGTGTGTGAGTTGGTACGTGTGTGTGTGCATGGGCGTGTGCGTGTGCAAGTGCGTGTGCGTGTGCGTGTGCTTGTGCGTGTGCGTGTGCGTGTGCGTGTGCGTGTGCGTGCGTGTGTGCATGTGTGGGTGTCTGTGCATGTGAGTGTGCGTGTAATTATGTGTGTGTTGGTGTGTGTGCGTGTGCATGTGCCTTCGCGTGTGCGCATGCGCGTGCGTGTGCATGTGCGTGTGCATGTGCCTTCGCGTGTGCGTGGGTGTGTGCGTGCGCATTCGTGTGTGTGTGTCTGCGTGCGCGTGCGCTTGCGTGTGCGTGTGCACTTGCGTGTGTGCGTGTGTGTGTGCATGCGCCTGTGCGTGGGCGTGTGCATGGACGTGAGCGTGTGCGCATGTGCATGTGAGTTTGTGTGTGCGTGTGCGTGTTCATGTGTTTCTTTATGTGCGTGCACCTGTGTGTCCGCATGCATGTGCGGTTGCGTGTGCATGTGCACTTGTGTGTGTGTGTGTGTGTGTGTGCGTCTGCGTATGCATTTTCTTGTGCATGTGCCTGTGCGTGGGCGTGTGCATGGGCGTGAGCGTGTGCGCATGTGCATGTGCGTTTGTGTGTGCGTGTGCGTGTTCATGTGTTTCTTTATGTGCGTGCACGTGTGTGTTTGCATGTGCTTTTACATGTGCATATGCGTGTGGGTATGCGTGTGTGTGTGCATGTGTGTACTTGTGCATTAGCGAGTGCGTGTGTGTTTACGTGTGTGTGTGTGTATGTGTGCATGTGCGTATTCATGTGTTTGTTTATGTGCGTGCACATGTGTGTGTGCATGTGCTTGTACGTGTGTGTGCATGCGAGTGTGTGTGTGTGTGTGTGGATGTGCGTGCGTGTGTGCATGCGTGTGCGTGTGCGGGTGCGTGTGCATGTGCGGGTGTGTGTGTGCGTGTGAGTGTGCATGTGGTGTGTGTGTGTGTGTGCGTGTACGTGTGCGTATGTGTGCGTATTTGTGTTTTTGTGCGTGTGCGTGTGTGTGTGCATGTGCGTGTTTGTGTGCATGTGCATGTGTGCGAGTGTGTAGGTGCATTTGTGCGCATGCATATGCATGTGAGTGTGCTTTTTACTGCATCTGTGTGAGAGCGTCTGCGTGCGTGTGCATGTGCGTATGCGTGTGAGTGTGTGGGTGCATGTAATTGTGCGTGTACGTGTACGTGCATTTGTCCGTGTGCGTGTGCATGTGTGTGCGCGTGTGCGTGCGCGTGGGCTTGTTTCTGTGTGTGTGTGTGCATACGAGGGTGTGTGTGCGTGTGCGTGTGCATGTGTGCGTGTGTGCGTGTGCATACGAGTGCATGTCCTTGTATGTGTGCGTGCGAGTGCATGTCCTTGTGTGTGTGTGTGTGAGTGCGAGTGCATGTCCTTGTGTGTGTGTGTGCGTGTGTGTTTGCATGTGTGCGCGCATGGGTTTGTTCGTGTGTGTGTGCGTGTGCGTGTGCGTGTGTTTTTGCGTGAGCATGTGCGTGTGTGTGTGTTTATGCGTGTGTGTGTCTGTATGTGTCTGTTTGCATGTGCGTGTGCATGTGCATTTCCATGTGCGTGTGTGTACATGCATGTGTCCATGTGCGTGTGTATGTGTGTGCGCGTGTGCATGTGCGAGTGCGTGTACGTGTGCGTATGAGGGTGCGTGTGCATGTGCTTATGCGTGTGAGTGCATGTCCTTATGTGTGTGCATGTGAGTGCATGTCCTTGTGTGTGTGTGTGTGGGTGTGCGTACGAGTGCGTGTGTATGTCCTTGTGTGTGTTCTTGCATGTGCATGTGCGTGTGTTTGTGCGTGAGCATGTGCGTGTGTGTGTGTGTTTATGCTTGTGTGTATCTGTGTGTGTGTATGTTTGCATGTGCATGTGCGTGTGCATGTGTTTGTGCGTGTGCGTGTGTGTGTGCGTGTGCTTGTGCATGTAGTTGTGTGTGAGCATGGTGGCGTGTGCGTGTGCATGGCTTGTGTGTGTGCATGTGCGTGTGCGTGTGCGTGTGGGTGTGCGTGTGCGTGTACGTGTACG
>JAHRHJ020001852.1:0-17102 GCA_019776745.2 Taxus chinensis
CACCTAACCCTAACCTTACCCTGAGACCTAAACCCTAAACCCTAAACCATAAAAACTGAAATATGATTCGCAAACCCCCTAACCCCAAAACCTTTAGCTCTAAACCACAAAGCCTAAAGCCTAAAACATAAGGCCCTGAGACCTAAACCCTAAACCCTAAACACTAAACACTAAACCCTAAACCCTAAACCCTAAAAACTAAACCTTGAATCATAAAACCCATAAACCCTAAACCCCTAAACCATAAAATTCAAACCCTAAACCCTAAAATCTAAACTTTAATCCCTTAGCCAAAAATCTTACACCCTGAGACCTAAACCATAAAGACTAAACCCTAAAAACTAAACTTTGAATAGTAAAACCCTTAAACCCTAAACCTTCATCCCTAAACCATAAAATTCAAAACTTAAACCCTAAACCCTAAACACTAAACTCCAAACCCTAAACTTTAATCCCTTAGCCCTAAACCTTAAACCCTGAGACCTAAACCCTAAACCCTAAACATTAAAAACTAAACCTTGAATCGTAAACCCCATAAACCCTAAACCTTTATCCCTAAACCATAAACCCTAAACAGTAAACCCTAAACCCTAAACCCTAAATCCTAAACCCTAAACCCTAAACCATAAACCCTAAACCATGAGCACTAAACCGTGAACCCTAAACCCTAAATATTAAACCCTAAACCATAAACCATAAACAATAAATCTTAAACCCTAAACCCTAAACCTAATATAAACCCTAAACCTTGAATTCATTAACCCCATAAACCCTAAACCTTAACCCCTAAACCCTAAACACTAACCCCATAAACCCCCCTAAACTGTAATCATAAACCTTATCCCTAAACCTGTAAACCCTTGAGACCTAAACCCTAAACCCTGAAACCTAAATCCTAAACCCTAAATATTAAACCCTAAGCCTAAACCATAAACCTAAACCCTAAACCCTAAAACCCCTAAACACTAAACCCTAACCCTAAACCCTAAATCCCTAAAAACCCTAAACTCTTAGCCCTAAAACCTTAAACCCTGAGACCTAAACCTTAAACCCTAAACCTAAAAATTAAACCTTAAATCGTAAACCCCATAAACTAAATCCTAAACCTTTAGCCCTAAACCCTAAACCTTCAATCGTAAACCCCATAACCCTAAACCTTTAGCCCTAAACCTAAACCCTAATAACTTATCCCTAAACCTTAAACCCTGAGACCTAAACCCTAAACCCTAAACCCTGAGCACTAAACCCTAAACCCTAAACCTTAAATATTAAACCCTAAACTATAAACCATAAACCATAAATCCTAAACCCTAAAAACCCTAAACTCTAAACCCTAAACCCTAAACCTTAAACCTTAAACCCCTTAAACCCTAAACCCTAAAAACCTAAAACTTAAATCCTAAACCCCATAAACCCTAAACCTTTCAAACCGTAAACTAAACCATAAACCCTAAACCCTAAACCCTAAACCCTAAACTGTCCCATAAACCATAAACCATAAACCCTAAACCCTAAACCCTAAACCCTAAACTATAATCCCTTTTTCCTAAACCTTAAACCCTAAACCCTAAACCATAAAACCATAAATCCTAAACCTAAACCCTAAACCGTAAACCATAAACCATAAATCCTAAACTTGAATCTAAACCCTAAACCTAATAAACCCTAAACCCTAAACCCTAAACCCTAAACCCTAAAAACTAAACCTTGAATAGTAAAACCCATAAACCCTAAACCCTAAACCCTAAACCATAAACCCTAAACCCTAAATCCCTTAAACCCTAAACTTAAACCCTAAACCCTAAACCCTAAACCCTAAACCCTAAACATTAAACCCTAAACCCTAAAAATAAACCTAATAAATCCTAAACCCTAAATCATAAAACCTAAACCTTTAGCCCTAAACCCTAAACCCTAAACCTTAAACCCTAAAACCTAAACCATAAACCCTAAACCCTAAGCCCTAAACTATCCCTTAATCCATAAACTTAAACCCTGAAACCTAAACCCTAAACCTTAAACCCTAAACCTAAACACTAAACCCTAAACCCTAAACCCTAAATATTAAACCCTAAACCCTAAACCCTATAAATCCTAAACCCTAAACCCTAAACACTAAACCTTAAACTCATTAAACCCATAAACCCTAAACCTTTATTCCTAAACCATAAACCCTAAACCCTAAACCCTAAACCCTAAACCCTAAACCCTAAACCCTAAACCCTAAACCCTAAACCATAAACCATAGATCCTAAACCCTAAACCCTAAACTCAAAACCCTAAATTCTAAACCCTAAACCCTTAACCCTAAAAACTAAATTTTTAATCCTAAACCCCATAAACCCTAAACCCTAAACCCTTTTAAACCTAAACCATAAACCCTAAACCCTAAACCCTAAATCCTAAACCCTAAACCCTAAAGCCCTAAACCCTAAACCCTAAAACCTAAACCTAAACCCTAAATCTTAAACCCTAAACCCTAAATATTAAACCCTAAACCCAAAACCCTAAACCATAAACCATAAACCTAAAAACTAAACCCTAAATCTTAAATCCATAAACCCTTAACCATAAAACCTTTAACCCTAAACCATAAACCCTAAAAACCCTAAACCATAAACCCTAACCCCTAAACCCTAAATCCTAAACCCTAAACCTATAAACCATAAATCCTAAAACCAAAACCCTAAATCCTAAACCCTAAACCCTAAACCCTAAACCTTAAACCCTAAACCCTAAACCCTAACCCTGAAACCCTAAACCATAAAAACTAAACCTTGAATCATAAACCCCATAAACCCTAAACTATTTAGCCCTAAAATGTAATCCCTCAACCCTAAAACCTAAACCCTAAACCCTTAAACCCTAAACCCTAAACCCTAAACCCTAAACCCTAAACCCTAAATATTAAACCCTAAACCTAAACCATAAACCTTTGAAACCCTAAACCCTAAACCCTAAACCCTAAACCCTAAACCCTAAACCTTGAATCAGTAAAACCCCAATAAACCCTAAACCCTAAACCCTAAACCCTAAACACTAAACCCTAAACCCTAAACCCTAAACCTGAAAAGTAAACCCTAAACCCCTAAACCCTAAACCCTAAACCTAAACCATTAAACCATAAACCATAAACCCTAAACCCTAAATCAAGATCCCTAAATCATAAAACTAAACCTTAAACCATAAACCCTAAACCCTAAACCTTTAGAACCCTAAACCCTAAACCCTAAATCCTAAACCCTAAACCCTAAACCCTAAAAATTAAACCCTAAACCCTAACCCCATTAAACCCTAAACCTAAACCCTAAACCCATAAACCCTAAACCCTAAACCCTAAACCCTAAAAATCCTAAACCCTAAACTCTAAAACCTAAACCCTAAACCCTGAGAATCCCTAAACCCTAAACCTTAAACCCTAAACCATAAACCATAATCCCTAAACCCTAAACCCTAAACTCAAAACCCTAAATCCTAAACCCTAAAACCTTAACCCTAAAAACTAAACTTTTAATCGTAAACCCCATAAACCCTAAACCCTAAACTAAACCTTAAACCTAAACCATAAACCTTAAACCCTAAACCCTAAATCCTAAACCCTAAACCTAAAACTAAACCCTAAACCCTAAATATTAAACCCTAAACCATAAACCATAAACCATTAATCCAAAACCCTAAACCCTAAACCAAAACCCTAAATCCCTAAACCCTAAACCCTAAATAAACTAAACCCTAAACCCTAAACCTTAAACAATAAACCCTAAACCCTGAATCCTTAAATCATTAAGCCTAAACCCTAAACTTTAACCCTAAACCATAAACCCTAAACCCTAAAAACCCTAAACCCTAAACCCTAAACCCTAAATATTAAACCCTAAACCATAAACCCTAAACCTAAACCCTAAACCCTAAATCCTAAACCCTAAACCCTAAAATGTAAACCTTTAAACCTAAACCCTAAACCCTAAACCCTAAACCATAAACCCTAAACCTTAAATTGTAAACCCCATAAACCCTAAACCTTTAGCCCTAAACCCTAAACCATAAACCCTAATCCATTAGACATAACCTTAGACATTGAGACCTAGACCTTAAACCCTGAGACCTAAAACCTAAACCCTAAACCCTTAACACTAAACCCTAAACCCTAAACCCTAAACCCTAAACCTAAATCCTAAACCCTAAATCCTAAACCCTAAAAACCAAACCTTGAATCGTAAACCCCATCAACCCTAAACCTTTATCCCTAAACAAGAAACCCTAAACCCTAAGTACTAAGTTGTAATCCCTTAGCCCTAAACATTAAACACTGAGACCTAAACCCTAAACCCTAAACCCCAAGCACTAAACCCTAAATCCTAAACCTTAAATATTAAACCCTAAACTCTAAACCATAAACCATAAATCCTAAACCCTAAACCCTAAACTCAAAACACTAAACCATAAACCTTAAACCCTAAACCCTAAACCCTAAAACCCTAAACCCTAAACCATAAACACTAAACCTTGAATCATAAACCCCATAAACCCTAAACCTTTAGCCCTAAACTATAAATCATAAAACCCTAAACCCTAAACCCTAAACCCTAAACCCTAAATTGTAATAAACCTAAACCATAAACCATAAAACCCTAAGCCCTAAACCCTAAACCTTATTCATTAAACCCTAAAACCCCTAAACCGTAAACCATAAACCATAAACTAATACATAAACCCTAAACCCTAAACCCTAAATATTAAAACTAAAACCTAAACATTAAACCATATAAATCCTAAACCCTAAACCCTAAACCCTAAACCTAAACCTTGAATCTAAAAAACCCATAAACCCTAAACTTAAACCCTAAACACTAAACCCTAAACCCTAAACCCTAAACCCTAAAACCCATAAACCCTGAACCCCCAAACCCTAAACCCTAAACCCTGAACACTAAACCCTACCCTTAACCATAAACACTAAACCATAAATCCTAAACCTAAACCCTAAACCCTAAACCCTGAGACCTAAACCCTAAACCCTAAACCCAAAACCCTAAATCCTAAACCCTAAACCCTAAACCCTAAACCCTAAACCCTAACATTTAAACCCTAAACCCTAAACCTAAACCCTAAACCCTAAAAACTAAACCTTAAATCATAAACCCCATAAACCCTAAACCTTTAGCCCTAAACCATAAACCCTAAACCCTAAACCTAAAAACTAAACCCTAAACACTAAACCCTAAACCCTAAATCCTAAACCCTAAACCTATAAATCCAAAACCCTAAACCCTAAACATTCAATGTAACCTAAACCCTAAACCCTAAACCCTAAACCCTAAAATTAAACCCTAAACCCTAAACCCATAAACCCTAAACCCTAAACCCTAAATCAAACCCTTAACCAAACCCTAAACATTAAAACCTAATCTTAAACCTAAAGACCTAAACCCTAAACCCTAAACCCTAAACTAATAAATCCTAAACCCTAAACCTTAAACCCTAAAACCTAAACCCTAAACCCTAAACCATAAACCTAAACCCTAAACTCGAAACTAAATCCTAAACCCTAAACCTAAACCCTAAAATGCTTGAATCCCAAACCCTAAACCCTAAACCCTAAACCTAAACCCTAAACCCTAAACCATAAACTAAGTTGTAATCGCTTAGCCCTAAATCCTAAACCCTAAACCATAAACCCAAAACCCTAAATCCTAAACCCAACCCATAAACCCTAAACCTAAAACCCTAAACTGTAAACCATAAACCCTAAACCCTAAACCCTAAACTAAAAACCATAAACCCTAAACCTTACACCCTAAACCCTAAACCCTAAAAAATAAACCTTGAAACCGTAAACCCCGTCAACCCTAAGCCTTTATCCCTAAACCATAAACCCTAACCCTAAGCCCTAAACTTGTAATCCCTTAGCCCTAAAACCTAAACCCTAAACCTAAACCTTAACCCTAAACCATAAACCTAAACCTTTGAGCACTAAACCCTAAACCCTCAAAACCCTAAACCCTAAACCCTAAAATATTAAACCATAAACCCTAAACCTAAACCCTAAACCCTAAACCCTAAACTCTAAACCCTAAACCCTAAACCCTAAACCCTAAAAACTAAACCTTGAATCGTAAACCCCATAAACCCTAAACCTTTAGCCCTAAACCCTAAACCCTAAACCCTAAACCCTAAACCCTAAATCCCTGTATTAAACCCTAAACCATAAACCATAAACCATAAACCTAAACCATAAACCCTTAGCACCCTAAAAACCCTAAACCCTAAATATTAAACCCTAAACCTAAACCATAAACATAAATCCTAAACCTAAACCCTAAACCATAAACCCTAAACTGAAACCTTAAATCCTAAACCCATAAACCCTAAATATTTAAACCCTAAACCATAAACCACTAAACCATAAATAAATCCTAAACCCTAAAACCCTTAAACCCTAAACCTAAACCTTAAACCCTAAAACCTAAAACCTAAATCCTTAAACCCTAAACCCTAAACCATTTAACCCTAAACCCTAACACTAAACCCTAATCCCTAAACCCTAAAACCCTAAACCTTAAACCCTAAACCCTAAGCCCAAACCTGTAATCCCTTAAACCTAAACCCTAAACCCTGAAACCTAAACCCTAAACCCTAAATCCTAAACATTAAACCCTAAACCATAAACCATAAACCATAAATCCTAAACCCTAAACCCTAAACTTAAAACCCTAAACCCTAAACCCTAAAAACTAAACCTTGAATCATAAACCCCATAAACCCTAACTAAACTTTTAGACCTAAACCATAAACCCTAAACCCTAAACCCTAACTCCTAAATCCTAAACCTTAAGCACTAAACCCTAAACCCTAAATATTAAACCCTAAACCGTAAACCATAAACCCTAAACTCCTTAACCCTAAACCCTAAACTCAAAACCCTAAACCCTAAAGCCTTAAACCATAAACCCTAAACCCTAAAAACCCTAAACCCTTAAATCATTAAACCCACATAAACCCTAAACCTTTAGCCCTAAACCATAAACCCTAAACCCTAAACCTCAAGCACTCAACCCTAAACCCCAAACCCTAAATATTAAACCCTAAACTATAAACCATAAATCCTAAACCCTAAACCCTATATCCTAACCCCTAATCCCTAAAATGTAATCTCTTAGCCCTAAACCATAAACCCTAAGACATAAACCCTAAACCATAAAAATTAAACCTTGAATTGTAAACCCCATAAATCCTCAACCTTTAGCCCTAAACCCTAAACCCTAAACCCTAATCCCTTAGACATAACCTTAAACACTGAGACCTAAACCTTAAACCCTGAGACCTAAACCCTAAACCCTAAACCCTAAGCACTAAACCCTAAACCCTAAACCTTAAATATTAAACCCAAAACCATAAACCATAAATCCTAAACCCTAAACTCGAAACTCAACTCCTAAACCCTAAATCCTAAACCCTAAAAACTAAACCTTGAATCGTAAACCCCATCAACCCTAAACCTTTAGCCCTAAACAAGAAACCCTAAACCCTAAATACTAAGTACTAAGTTGTAATCCCTTAGCCCTAAAAATTAAACCCTGAGACCTAAACCATAAACCCTAAACCCCAAGCACTAAACCCTAAATCCTAAACCTTAAATATAAAATAAAATTAACCCTAAACCCTAAACTAAACCCTAAACCATAAACCATAAACCCTAAACCTAAATATTAAACCCTAAACCCTAAATAATGAAACCTAAACTAAACCCTAAATCCTACACCCTAAAACCTAAACCCTAAAAATAAAACCTTGAATTGTAAACCCAATCAACCCTAAACCTTTAGCCCTAAACCATAAACCCTAAACCCTAAGCCCTAACTTGTAATCCCTTAGCCCTAAAACTTAAACCCTAAACCCTAAATATTAAACCTTAAACTATAAACCATAAACCCATAAACTCAAAACCCTAAACCCTAAACTCAAAACCCTAAACCCTATACCCTATTCCCTAAATATTAAACCGTAAACCATAAACCATAAACCATAAATCCTAAACCCTAAACCCTAAAATTGAAACCCTAAACCCTAATCCCTAAACCATAAACCCTAAAAACTAAACCTTGAATCATAAACTCCATAAACCCTAAACATTTAGACCTAAACCATAAACCCTAAACCCTAAACCCTAAGCCCTAACCTGTAATCCCTTAAACCTAAACTTTAAACCCTGAGACCTAAACCATGAACCCTAAACCCTAAACCCTAAATATTAAACCCTATACTATAAACCATAAACCATAAATCCTAAACCATAAACCATAAACCCTAAACTCAAAACCCTAAACCCTAAACCCTATTCCCTAAATATTAAACCCTAAACCCTAAACCATAAACCATAAATCCTAAACCCTAAACCCTAAACTTGAAACCCTAAACCCTAAAACCTAAACCCTAAATCATAAACCCTAAAAACTAAACCTTTAATCATAAACTCCATAAACCCTAAACATTTAGCCCTAAACCATAAACACTAAACATTTATCTCTAAACCATAAACCCTAAACCCTAAACCCTAAACCCTAAGCCCTAACTTGTAATCCCTTAAACCTAAACTTTAAACCTTGAGACCTAAACCCTAAACCCTAAATCCTAAACTCAAAACCCTAAACCCTAAACCCTTAAACCCTAAACCCTAAACCCTAAACCATAAACCATAAATTTAAACCCTAAACCCTAAACCCTAAACCCTAAAACCTAAACCCTAAACCCTAAAAAGTAAAACTTGAATCATAAACCCCATAAACCCTAAACCTTTAGCCCTAAACCATAAACCCTAAACCCTAAACCCTAAATCCTAAACCATAAACAATAAATGATAAATCCATAACCCTTAACACTAAAGTCAAAACCCTAAACCCTAAACCCTGTAATCCCTAAATCCTAAACTTAAATCCTAAACCCTAAACCATAAACCCTAAACCCCCTAAAACCTAAACCCTAAACCATAAACCCTAAAAATCCCTAAACCCTAAACCCTTTTAAACCCATAAACCCTAAATTTAAACCCTAAACCATAAACCATAAACCCTAAACCCTAATCCCTTACCCTAAACCTTAAACCCTAAACCTAAACCCTAAACCCTAAACTATTAAACATTGAATGTAAACCCCATAAACCCTAAACCTTTAGCCCTAAAACATAAACTAAACTAAAAAATGTAACACTAAAACCTTAAACCCTAAACCATAAACCCTGAACCTAAACCCTAAACCCTAAAACCATTAAACCCTAAACCCTAAAATAAACCCTAAACCCTAAACCCTAAAACCTAGCCCTAAACCCTAAAACCCTAAACCCTAAAAATCCCTTAATCACCCTAAACCCTAAACCCTACCTAAACCTTAAACCTTGAGACCTAAACTCGTAAACCCTAAACACTGAAACTAAAACCTAAACCCTAAACCTTAAATAAACCCTAAACCCATAAATAAAACAGTAAACCATAAACCATAAATCCTAAACCCTAAACCCTAAACCTTAAACCCTAAATCCTAAAAAAATACCCTAAACCCTAAACCCTAAAAACTAAACCTTGAATCGTAAACCCCATAAACCCTAAACCTTTAGCCCTAAACCTAAACCCTAAACCCTAGTACCTAAACCCATAATCCCTAAACCCTAAACCTTAAACCCTAAACCTATAAACCTTAAACCCTAAACCCTAAACCCTAAACCCTAAACCCTAAACCTTAAAAATTAAACCCTAAACCATAAACCCTAAACTCTAAACCCTAAACCCTAAACCCTAAACCCTAAATCCTAGTAGAATCTTAAACCCTAAACCCTAAACCTAAAATTTTAAACCCTAAACCCTAAACCTTTAAACCCTAAACCCTAAACCTTTTTAAAACCTAAACCCTAAACCCTAAACCTTTAGTAAATGCCTAAACCCTAAATCCTAAACCCTAAACCCTAAACCCTAAACCCTAAACCTATAATCCCTTAGCCCTAAAACCCTAAACACTGAAACCTAAACCCTAAACCCATAACCCTAAACTCTAAACCCTAAACCTAAACCCATAAACCCTAAACCTATAACCCTAACCCTAAACCTAAACCCTAAACCCTAAATCCTAAACCCTAAACCGTAAACCCCCATAAACCCTAAACTTTACCCTAAACCCTAAACCCCTAAACCATAAACCCTAAACACTAACCCTTAACACCTAAACTGTAATCCTTGAGCCCTAAACCTTAAACCCCTATACCTAAAACCTAAATCCTAACCCCTAAACACTAAACCCTTAACCCTTAACACTTAACCCTAAACCCTAAACCCTAAATATTAAACCCTAAACCATAAAACCTAAACCCTAAACCCTAAACCATAAACCCTAAACCCTAAACTAAACCTTAAATCATAAACCCTAAACTTAACCCTAAACCTTAAGCCCTAAACCCTAAACCCTAAACCCTAAACCCTAAACCCTAAACCCTAAAACCTTTAAACCCTAAACCCTAAACCTTAAACCTTGATAAACCATAAACCCATAAACCCTAAACCTAAACCCTACCCTTGAATAATAGACCCCTAAACCTTAAACCCTAAATACTAAACCATAAAATGTAAATCCCTAAACCTAAACCCTAAATCCTAAACCCTAAACCATAAAATCATAAATTAAAAACTAAACCTTGAATCATAAACCCCTAAATAAACCCTAAACCTTTAGCCCTAAACCCTAAACCTTCTTAAACCCTAAACCCTAAGCCCCTTAAACCTTAAACCTAAAAAACCTAAGCACCTTAAACCCTAAACCCTAAACCTTAAACCTTGAAACCTCAACCCTAAACCCTAAAAATAAACCATAAACCTAAACCATAAACCCTCAATACTATGCATACTTGAAACCCTAAACCTAAACCCTAAACTCTAAACCTTAACCACTAAACCCATAAACCCTAAACCCTAACGTCCTAAAATCCCTAATCCTAAACCTTTAAACCCTAGACCCTAAACCCTAAACCTTAAATAACAATCCTAAACCTTGAGTCATAAACCCTAAACCCTAAACTATTCCCTTAATATTAAACCCTAAACCCTAAACCATAAACCATAAATCCCTAAACCCTAAACCTTAAACCACTAAAAAACCCTAAACCCTTAACCTAAACCCTAAACCCTAAACCCTAAACGTAAACTAAACCCTTAAACAATATTTAATCCCTAAACCCTAAACCTTAATTTACCTAAACCATTAAACCTTTAGCCCAAACTATAAACCTAAACCCTAAACCCTAAACCCTAAGCCCTAAACCTTAATCCCTTAAACTAAACTTTAAACCCTGTTAGTGCAAAATCACAGCACCCCTGGATGCTGATCAACCCTTTCTAGGTTGATCACTCTAGCATCCAGTGTGATTGCACAACATAAACCTTTCTCCTAAAGTGTGGGAAAGAAATGAGAAAGGAATCTCCAGAGAAGGTTGGTTCCTAACTCCTAAACTACCTGCCACAAGCTATTCCAGTGCAGGCAAGCTAATCTAATCCTAATCTAACCATGCCAAGGAGACAGAGAGAGAGAGAGAGAAAACCCTAAAAAAACAAAAAATCCTACACTAAAACGGTAATACACCAGAGAAGGAGAATGTTGAACATCTATCAAAACTAAACCATGGAACAAAGAGAGGTGAGCAATGGGAAGGATGGACAGATGCATCACAGGCCCAAGGATAAATTTCACACAGAAAATGTCCCAAAACTCCATGAACACAGCTCCAAACCTAAATGAACATTAAAACCCTAAACATGCACAAATACCTGCAACCTAAACCCTAGAGGCACCTAAAAAACAAGCAAAAAACGAGAAAGGATGGACAGATGCATCACAAAACACTTTTTTGTTGCTCCAGAAGTTAAACACAAACATCAGCCTAAACCAATAGTAAAAGGAAAAACCCATTACAAACCTAAGGGAGGAGGTTTATAACTCCATTTTCAACCCTAGAGAAGAAAAGAAGGGAGGGCAGAGCTGAAAAATGAACAACTAAACCTGTAATCTCCTTTTTTAAAATGAGCCAAATCTGGCTTTTACATTGCATGGGTCGAGCCCTGAGAGACAGAAAACGTACCTAAAGCCCATTCCTCAAAAACTGTAAATGCATTAAACCCCAGCATGGAAACCTTACCAAACCCATACCCTATCATTTTGACCAAATGGAGGAGAAGCCCTGCGACCCATTCTGTATTAAATTTGGTCGCTGAAATGTCACTTCTGGCCGTAAAACACATAAAACCAGAACCTGTTTCTTAGATTTTCTCTCTCCTAAACCCTAAACCAAAATTAAGGTTGACCATAAACCATGTAGAGAATCGTAAACATAATCTTTCCAATGATATAAAGAATGTGCAAATCTGAGCTCTGGATCAAAAGATACCCTAAAGTTTTAGGGTAAAACACGGCCCTAAACCTTAAATTTTAAATTTTAAACCATCCCCCTAAACCCTGCCTAAACCCTAAAACACTAACCTTGAATCATAAAGATGCATAAACTCTAAAATTCTCTTAGCCCTAAACCTTTAAACCTAAACCCTTTGAAATTTTGACCTGACCTAAACCCTAAACCCTGGACTGAAAACACTTCTAAACCCTTTTTTCCCTAAACCATCCCCGCCACTTAACGTCCTTTAAACGCCAAACAAGCACTCTTAAACCTTAAATGCTAAAGCCAAAACCCTAAACCATAAACCTAAAAACTAAACATTCTAAACCCCATAAACTCTAAACATTTAGCACTAAACAATAAACCCTAAACCCTAAGCCCTAAGCCCTAAACTATAATTCTCCTTAAACCCTAAACCCTAAAAACTAAAGCATCAATCATAAAACCCATAAATCCCTAAACCTTTATCACTAAACCATAAACCCTAAACCCTAAACTCTAAGCCCTAATTTGCAATTCCTTATCCCTAAACCTAAAATCGTGAACCCTAAACCCTAAACCCTAAACCCTGGGACAAACTTCTAAACCCTAAACCCTAAAAATAACTCCTTCCCTAAACCATAAACCATAAACCGAAGACACTGAAACCCTTAACCCTTTCCTAAACCCTAAAAACTAAACCTTGAATCATAAACCACATAAACCCTAAACCTTTAGCCCATAATCCCTAAAAAATTTAAAAGTTCTCTGAGACCTAAACCCTAAACTAATCCTAAACCCTAAACCCTAAACCCTGAGCACTAAACCCTAAACCCTAAATAAACCCTAAATATTAAAGCCTAAAACGTGAACCATAAATCATGAATCCTAATACCTAAACCCTAAACTCTAAACCCTAAACCCTAAACCCTAAACTATACAACCTAATAATTAAACCAAACCCTAAAGCCTAAATATTAAACCCTAAGCCATAAACCATAAATAATAAATCCTAAACCCTAAACCCTAAACCCTAAACCCTAAAAACTAAACCCTACCCATAATAAACCCCATAAACCCTAAACCTTTTAGCCCTAAACCATAAATCATACACCCTAAACCATAAACCCTAAGCCCTAAACTGTAATCCCTTAGCCCTAAACCTTAAACCCTGAGACCTAAACCCAAAACCCTAAACTCTAAACCCTAAAAAATGAGCACTAAACCCTAAACCCTAAACTCTAAATATTGGATACCCTAAACCGTAAACCATAAAATATAAATCCTATACCCTAAACCTTGAAACCAACTAAGACCTGAATCCTAAACCCCATAAACCCTAAACCCTGAGCCCCAAACTATAAACCCTAAACATTAAACCCTAAACCCTAAACCCTAAACCATAAATCCTAAACCCTAAACCCTAAGACCTAAACCCTAAACCCTAAACCCTAAATCCTAAAACTAAACCCTAAATCAGTAAAACCCATAAACCCTAAACCTTTAAGCCCTAAACCTTAAACCCTAAACCCTAAACCCTAAACCCCTAAACCTTAAACCCTAAACCCTGAGCACTAAACCCTAAACCTTAAATATTAAACATTAAACCATAAACCCTAAACCCTAAACCCTAAACTCAAAACCCTAAATCCTAAACCCTAAACCCTTAACCCTAAAAACTAAACTTTTAATCGTAAACCCCATAAACCCTAACTAAACTTTTAGACCTAAACCATAAACCCTAAACCCTAAACCCTAAATCCTAAACCCTAAAACCATAAACCCTAAACCATAAACCCTAAACCCTAAACCATAAAACCTAAACCATTAATCAAAAACCCTAAACCTAAAACTCAAAACCCTAAACCCTAAACCCTAAAAGCCCTAAAGTTGAAATCCTAAACCCTAAACCATAAACCATAAACCCTAAAAACTAAATCTTAAATCATTAAGCCCATAAACCCTAAACCTTTAGCCTTAAACCATAAACCCTAAACCCTAAGCACTAATCCCTAACCCCCAAACCCTAAATATTAAACCCTAAACTATAAACCATAAATCCTAAACCCTAAACCCTATATCCTAACCCCTAAGCCCTAAAATGTAATCTCTTAGCCCTAAACCATAAACCCTGAAACATAAAAATTAAACCTCTAATCATAAACCCCATAAAGCCTCAACGTTTAGCCCTAAACCCTAAACCCTAAACCCTAAACCCTAAGCACTAAACCGTAAACCGTAAACCTTAAATATTAAACCCTTTAGACCTAAACCATAAACCATACAAAGCCCTAAACCCTAAACCTAAACCCTAAATCCTAAACCCTAAAAAATAAACCTTGAATCGTAAACCCCATCAACCCTAAACCTTTAGACCTAAACAAAAAACCCTAAACCCTAAACCCTAAGCAATAACTTGTAATCCCTAAGCCCTAAACATTAAACCTTGAGACCTAAACCCTAAACCCTAAACACTAAACCCTAAACCCTAAACCCTAAACCTTAAATATTAAACCCTAAACCCTAAATCATAAACCCTAAACCCTAAACCCTAAACCCTAAACCCTAAACTACTAAACCCTAAACCTTAAACCCAAAACCCTAACACCCTAAACCATAAACCCTAAACCCTAAACCCTAAACCTTAAACCCTAAAACCTAAACCTTAAATAGCCCTAAACCCTGAAATAAACCCTAAACCATAAGCTGTAAGTCGTAATCCCTAAACCCTAAACCTTAAACCTTTAACCCTAAACCCTAAATATGTAATCCCTTAGCCCTAAACCTATAAACCCTAAACATAAACCCTAAACCATAAACCCTAAACCAAAACTCTAAACCCTAAACCCTATTCCCTTAGCCCTAAACCTTAAACCCTGAGACTTAAACATAAACCATGAGACCTAAACCTTAAACCCTAAACTAAAACACTAAACCCTAAACCTTAAACATTAAAACCTAAAACCTAAACCTTAAATCGTAAACACCCATAAACCTTAAACCCTAAACTCTAAACCCTAAACCCTAAACCCTAAAAAGAAAACCTTAAATCATAAACCTCATAAACCCTAAACCTTAAACCCTAAAAAGAAAACCTTAAACGCATAAACCATAAACCATAAACCCTAAACCCTAAACCCTAAACCCTAAACATAAACCCTAAACCCTAAACCCTAAACCCTAAACACTAAACCTTTAATTATAAATCCCAATAAACCCTAAACCTTTAAAGCCCTAAAATAAATCTTTAAATCCTAAACCTAACCCTAAACCCTAAACCGAAACCCGTAAACCCTAAAACTCTAAACCCCAGACCTAAACCCTAAAACCCATAAACCTTGAATATAAATCCCATAAACCATAAAAATTTTTCCCTAAACCCTAAACCCTAAATCCTAATCCCTTAGGCGTAAAACCTAAACCCTAAACTGGTAAACCCTAAACCATAAAAACTAAACCTTGAAACCCATAAACCCTAAACCTATTAAACCCTAAACCATAAACCCTAAACCTGGTAAATCCTAAACCCTAAACCCTAAACCCTAAACCCTAAACTTTTAATCTTAAACCCTAAACCCTAAAAAATAAACATAAGTCCTAAACTATAAACCCTTAGCCCTAAACCTTAAACCTTGAGCACTAAACCCTAAACCTAAACCCTAAACCCTAAACTAAACACTAAACCTAAACCCTAATCCTTAAACCCTAAACCCTAAACCCTATAACCCTTAACCCTAAACCCTAAACCCTAAACCTTAAATCCTAAACTCCATAAACTCTAAAACCCTAAAATTTAAATCCCAAGCCCTAAATCTTAAACCCATCAACCCTAAACCTTTAGCCCTAAACCTAAACCCTAAACCCTAAACCCTTAAAACTAAACCATAAACCATTAACCTAATACCTAAACCCTAAATATTAAACCCTAAACTAAATAAACCATAAATCCTAAACCCTAAAACCATAAACCCTAAACCCTAAACCCTAAACTCTAAACTCATAAGCCTTAAAGCATAAATCCCTTCACCCTAAACACCTAAAACCATAAAAATTAAACCTTTAATAATAAACCCCATAAACCCTTAAATTTTAGCCCTAAACCCTAAACCATAAATAACCTTAAACACTGAGACCTAGAATCATAAACCTGAGACCTAAACTCTAAACCCTAAATCCATAAACCCTAAGCTAAACTAAAGCCTAAACCCTAAACCCTAAAACTTGAATCGTAAACCCTAAACCCTAAACAATAAACCCTAAACCCCTAAGTTAAAACCTTAAAACATAAACCCTAAACCCTAAACCCTAAACTAAATCCTAAATCCTAAACCTTAAATATTAAACCCCTAAACCTCTAAACCATAAACCATTGAATCGTAAACCCTAAACCCTCTCAAAAACACTAAACCTTTTGCACTAAACCATAAACCATAAAACATAAACCCTAAACCCTAAGCCCTAAATTGATATTCTCATTAAACCCTAAACACTAAACCCTAAACCCTAAATCCTAATCGATAAACAATAAAAACTAAACCTTGAATCGTAAAACCCATAAACCCTAAACCCTAAGCCCTAAACTTTAATCCATCTTAAACCCTGAGACCTAAACCCTAAACCGTAAACACTAACCGACTAAACATTAAACCCTTAAAAAACTCTAAACCTAACCATAAATTATAGACCCTTAAACCCT
>JAHRHJ020001853.1:0-17092 GCA_019776745.2 Taxus chinensis
TGCTCAAATAATCCTCGGCAATAGTGCCAATCTAGTGTTATTGATGGGCCAAATAGATATGAACTGAAAAAAAATCAATGAATCATCCCCAACAACGGTGCCAATCTGGTGTTGGTATCCAAATTGATTCTCCTTTGCAAGCTGAGCAACATCACATATTTAACAAGAATCCTAGAGATAGATAAATCATCATGTATGTCTTTTTGTATATAGAGAGGTGATTCAACTAGCTCTTTGTGACTCAGATGTTAGAGAAATGGATAACACCTTCAAAAGGATTTGATCTACCCTCACAACTTTAGGTTCTACCTTTCAACTAGGGTGAGAGGACCCATTTTGTAACCTCTGTTGGTAAAGGAGAATGAATATATCCTTCTTTGCACAAATTTGAAAGGAAACCTTGAGAAAATATGATCAATGCACCACAATTTAATTCTCACGAGTTGTCACTTCTAAAGAATGGTGTTTTTTTCTAAACAAGGTTAAGGTTGCTAAAGACATTATGGAATCTTGATTGCTTCTGCATATTTTGGAAGTAGAATTTATTCATTTGTGGAGAATTTTTGGTGGGAGATTAAGCAGGATAAACTTGATTTTTCTAGATCTTTAAGAACCTTCATAATAATTGGAAAAATAAATGATATAATGCTTAAGAGTAGCTAAAATATTCCTTTAACTAGAAGGTGTGCATCAATGGAGGCCCATATTTACACAGTTTCACACAATCTCCAAGAATTTAACATGAAGGCTTGAGCTAAAGACTCAATTAAACATTAAAGACATATAATTCCTCACGCCTAAGATACACTCAAAGGCTTAGAGACAATATTTATCAACAAAATGACAGTAAAGTGATTTTAAATTATTTATCTCACTACAGGATGAAGGCTATTCTCATAATGAAATTTCAAATACCACTAAACTATCACAGGGATGAGATCCTATGTGATTCGAAGGGATTTTAACACAAGATTTCGGTAGGAAACATCAAAACCATATGAAAAAATTCTAAAAAAAAATAGACACAAATTTTCCTAATATTAACACAAATTAATTCAAAGTTGATTAGATTCATCAGCAAGGGAAGGTTTCTTGAACAATCTCAGAGCTTCTCAATGGTTGTACACTAGCAACCAACTTGACATAATCAAATATAAAACATAAGAGATTAACAAGTTTCTCAGATGATCTCTTAAGAAGATGGGCTTTGTCAAATTTTCTTGTAAGAATTCAACCCCCATCCATTTACATTACTAACGCATGATTTTTATAACACTCAATTCACATCCATGCTTTCCCCCCAAGAAAATAATATTCAAGGAACCTTTGTTTGTTACGTGTTTGATCATGATTTCCAGAAAATGACGTTTAATAGGTTTGTAACAAAAAGTTGCCATTTGTTCAAAAATGTGAATCATTACAAATATATCCATCATTGTTTTAACTGGGAGCATGTTTTCATCCTTTGTGCATGCAAACTCCATCATTTCATCCTTTTCCCATTCTTTCCTTGCAAAATTTCTTTACATCCATCTTGTTTATTAATTCACATTTTTGTAAGTGCTCTAGCAATTCAAACTTTAAAATATCAACCTTTACATTCCTTAAACTCACAAATTAAGCTCTAAAGCCATTCAATTACACTTTGCAGAAAAAATTTACAAGGAATTTCATCAAAAACAATAAAAAACAATGTGTATTCGCATCTCTAGGAGTCTTGGAGAAAAAATGGCAACAAAATCAGATGCAATGAACAACAACCATTGATTATTCCCTTTCTCAACTTTAGATTAGAGTCATCTAAGTGGAAAAATATGATTCGAAATGGGCTTGGGGTTGCCTTTTGCATTTTATGAACTTTGGGGAAAATGGACAATTTTCACATTTTTCCCTGCCCCTCTGCCTTTGAAATTCAGGCTCGACATGTAGCATAATCTGGGCCTTTGATGGAGTCATGACTCATTTATGTAATTTTACCCTTTTTAACAAAAAGGAAAAATTTCTAATTTTCCTTTGCTGACTCGCCTTCCCACTTGTAAATTTTGATGTGGGCCCCAGTAGAGTCGTGCTTCATTTTATACTTTTCTCCTTTTCACAAAAAGGAAAAAATCTTCAAAAACCTCTGACAACCCACCTCCCCACTTTGACTTTTCAATGCTGAGAAAAAAAACTTCAAAATGCTTCGACGACCCACCTTCCCACTTCTAACTTTTGATGTGGGCCCTAGCGGAGTTGTGGGTCAATTATAACTTTTCTCCTTTATACAAAGAAGTAAAAAACTTCAAAATTTTCCGCCGACATGCCTTCTTGCTTGTAACTTCCACGTGTCCATCTTCGGGGTCAAAGTAAAACATTTTATATGTCACTTTTGCTGCCAATCAAAGACTATTGGGGCCACGAGGCCAATTTGGTATTTTTTACAAATGTGACCAAAGTGGAAAATTTCACCAAAAAGACCCACCAGGCTGCAACCAATTAAAAATGAACATGTATACACCTTCGGGGCAAAAAATATAAATTCACTCCACCTTTATAGATTTGATCAGCTAATCAGAACTCAACAGGGCCGTGGGGCCAAATTGATCTTTTTTGCAAACATAGAAAAATGTTACAAGTTATAAAACAGACCCAACTTGCCTCATCCAATCAAAAGAGACCACATAGATAAAGATGTTGAGATATAATTTGATGGGCAAAACTTTCCTGTCAGACTGTAAAATGTAGGGAAATCACCATTTACACCCAGAATTGAAATTTTATTTAAGGGAAAAGAATTTGGAAATGATACAAGGCCCAAATGTGATCCAATACCAAAGAAAAGGACTGATCATGGAAACCAAATAAAAGAAAAATCTTTCACAAATCCATTTGGGGAGATAGAAAATATAATGAACCAGGAAGATTGGGAAATTTTTAGAACAAACGGGGTGAGATCAAATTGAGCACCAACAGGTCTTAGTTGTTGGCACCATTTTTTTGATAATTTGCATTACTTTGATTTGGTGATACCAATTTCCCATTAGGACCATAGATCTTACGCCCACTATCTATAGCGGCTTGGTTAATCCAAAGCGCACCTTCCAAAACTTCCTCGTAACTATAGAAAGGAAATTTCCGGACTTCCTCCCTAGTCTCTCGATTGAGCGAGTGAAGGAAAAGATCGTAAAATTCCATCTAGTCCATGTTGGGTGCTCTTATAGAGGAATAGAGAACTTGGTGCCATTTCTGGATGAAATGGGCAAGAGATTCATTTTTCTCCTGTCTAATATGCAGAAAATCCCTAATTCCTATATGCAACAACTTGTTCATGTCAAATGATTTGATGAACTTAGAAACAAGTTGTTTGAAGGAACGTATAGAATATTCTAGTATCCTATAGTACCAATAAAATGCTATTCCTTTGAGATTATTTGAAAATATCTTAGCCACTACAGCATCCCAAGGAAGTAATTCCCTTATAGCAGTATTGTAGGCTTTGATATGATCATTTGGGTCTCCTTGAACATAATGATTAAGTGGTCTAACCAACCCTTAATGTATATGGGTCCATCACTAATATATAGGTTAATATTTAATAATATGAAATATTTATATTTCTATTATTAAATATGCTAACCTAGGTATATACTTTAGGTTAAATATTTAATATTATGAAATGATTATATTTCTAATATTAAATATTATAAACCTAGGTGTATGTGTCAACCATTTTAGGTTGAAAAGGTGGGTCGGGAGACATACCCGATCACCTTATATAAAAAGGACTTTAGGTCCTCATTTGATATATTCGGGAAATATATCAAAGGTGTGCAAATCAAGTGATTTGGTTTTACCCTTGGTAAATAGGGTTTCAAAGGAGGAGGTGATCTTACTGGATGTAAAATAAGTTCTCTGAAGTAAAAGGTTATTTTCAAAGTGGTTTTTACCCTATTGGGGTTTTCCACTATAAATACTGTGTCACCTGTGTTATTTATTTCCTGTAAGTATTTCTTTATTTACTTATGTTATGATGTAATCTTTATTTAAATATTTATTGTAACATTATGTAATATGTAAGTTGATTAAATCCGTATTTATTAGAATCCTTAAATTCTAACATGGTAACAGAGCGAGGTAAATTAAATAAATTAAGATCAAATGTTGTGTATTTTATTTATTTAATTTGTACGAGTTTTTTCAACCAACCCGGAAAGGGTATTTAAAAGTATCTGGTCCCCTTCTTTTTTTTTCCCAATTTATTTTGGCATTACATTTGTGCAATTAAACTCTCGGTAAAATTTTTAGGGTTTTTCAATTTTAAATCCCTAATTTTTTTTGGGGGGAGATATAATATGATATGATTCTTACTTTCATTTATATTTTGTAAATTATATGGAATTAATGTTTGTTTGGAGATTGATGTGTGGAGAGGTGAAAGGGGCTTTAAATACTTACTTGTGTGAAAATCACATACAGAAAAAGAAAGGATTTATTACTATATAAAATAATTTTCATGTTTTCTATCATGTAAATTTCATGTAAATTCGATATGTTCTTTTGTTAAAAGATTCAATGTGCTAAACCATTTAAAGGGAAAGCCTCAAATATAACATAGTTTAAAGATTTATCCCGTGGAGTTGAGATAATAATTAGGTTTAAATAGCCACATAATTGGTGGAAGTTGTGGTAAATAATTTATTAAGATATTTACAATTTTTAGCTTGCAAGAATTATATAAAATATTTTGTAATATTTCCATAGTTTTAAATGTGTGCAGGGTAAAATTAAGAGTAAATGAAGGGAGGAGACAAGGTTCATGAAAATAGGGATTTCAATTTATTTCATTGGTCAAGTGAAATTACTTGTCCCCTCTATAAAATATGCAGGTTTATAAATCTACTTGCACCTGGTAAAATTATTTTAACCTGGTCTATGTCCTTTAAACCCCTTTAATAAGGGTTATGTGTTTTTTTATATAAAAAATATACTATAGTTTATAATTTTTATGAACTATATGTTGTTTTTTATTTACATTCTATAAACTATATACCTCTTTTTAAAAAAAGTGTATATATTTTTACATTATAAATTATAATAGGTTATTATAATGTGTTAAAATATAACCTCCCTAATATTATATAGAAGAAGAAATTCTGGAATTTCACATTTTAGAAATACACAGCAAGTTTTTCATTAAATTTGACGGTCAAATGACCGTCACGGTAGACCAAACATAAGACAATATGATGGTCATTTAGACGTCAAATTTAAGCTCGTAGGTTCCAGGAAACTTTCATTTTGTCAATATTGATGGTTAAATGACCGTCACGACAGAGCAAAAAATAAGTCATTATGACGGTCATTTAGATGTCAAATTTAAGTTGGACGGATTTTTGTCTACATTAATTTTTTCAGAAATTTGAAGTTGTTATGCATTCTTAGGGGTCTATTCTTCACTTTTTATATGGTTAGAAATATTTTTTTTATATAGATTTGGGGTATAATGCAGAGCCCTTTATATTGCGGGTTATTATTTTGATCATGAGAGGTTAATTAGTATGCATTGTAATGACATGAATTAGTTATGATCAAATAGTTTCTTTAGATCTATAAAATTTAGATCTGATTCTATTAAAAGTGTTTTTTTTATTATTGATAAATATGTATCTAACTCTATGGTACATTGTATATTATAATGGGGTGTATTTTACAAGTTTAGGAAAAACAATGCATCCAACTATTTCTGTCTTAACAAAACCCAAATCCTGAATGAAACCAGCTACAACATTTGGGTCAAAACAAAATGTATGGTGAAAAAACTCTAGATGATTGTTTCTAGATATGAGGTTACTCCCACCGGTTGTCAAGAAACTGTAGATAACATGAATACATTCTTGCAACGAATGCAAGAGGCTCTTTCTATGATTCTACGCAATGTGAACAATGAGTACCTTCTACACATTGGTAATATCAAACATCCGAAAGAGGTATGGACACAACTAGAATCCATGCATGAAAGATACTTGGTATATTAAGGATAGTAATGAGAGTAAAATAGCTGAAGGAATTCAAATAAATGTTCTATATATTTTTGATGATTTCTCTTTTACATCTTGTTTTATATCTCAAAGTTTGAATAATTCAAAACTATGGCATGAAAGGTTAGGACATGTTAATTATCGAAGCTTATATGAAATGTCTAGATATAATCTAGTGAAAATTTTACATGTGTTGTCTTCTTCTCTTGAAGTTACTTCATTAAATGCTTCTAAATGATGGTTTTGATTCTGATTTAGTAAATGGTCATGATGATGTTTTTATGCTATAGATGTTTCTGAAACTCTTATCTTCCTAGATAAGAAATTAAATTGGGCTCAATCTATGTTAGAAAGTTCAAATCCTATTAACCTTAGGAAAATGACCAGAAGCCATCATATGTACCATGCATTAATTACCTTGTATGAACCTGAGCTGTGAAGTATTATAGGGTCTAGGTGGATATACAAAGTAAAATATAATGTTGATGGTAGTATTAACAAACATAAAGTTAGACTTGTTGCTAGAGGTTTCACTCAGAAACCTGGTATTGATTATGTTGAGACATTTCCTGTAGCTAAAATGAGTACTGTTAGGGCCTTATTTGTAATTTTCGTTCAATTTGGGTGGGAAATCCACCAAATGGATAAGAAAAATACTTTTTTGAATTGTGATTTAAAAGAAGAACTTTACATGTTTCAACCTAAAGGATTTGAAGAAACTGGTAAAGAAAACTATGATTGTAAGTTGAGAAATCCTTGTATGGTTTAAAACAAGCTCTTAGAGCTTGGTATGTGAAATTGTTTCCTTCTTTAAACTGTTAGGTTTTGTTAATTGTTCTTCTAATAATGATATATTCATTAAGCAATAAGGCTCGCATATTATCATTATATGTATATATGTTGATGATTTGCTTATGTTTGGTGACAATTATGATTTAATTCATAGGATTAAAGAGAAATTGAAACAATACTTTGAAATGAATGAGTTAGGTCTCTCACATCATGTTATTTGTATGACTGTATTTCATTCTATTGTTATTTTTCAAAACACAATATGCAACCATTGTATTAAAAAAATTTCTTATGATTGATTGTAAACCATTTTCTACTTCAATGGAAGTTGGAATAAATATTGATCCTAAATCTACATATGAAAAAGGTTGATCCTATTTTATATGCATTGTTAGTTGATAGTTTGATTTATCTAACTATAACTAGATCAAATATTTCCTATACATTAGGAATTACTTCAAGGTTTATGCAGGAACCTTTTTTAGAGATCATTGGAATCTTGCAAAAAGAATTTTTAGATATTTGAAAGGAACAATCAATTATGGGTTGCATTATAATAAGAATGAAAATGTTATCTTATATGGATTTTGTGATTCTAACCATACCGATGTTGTGTTATAAAATATACTAGATATGTGTTCAAGTTTTTTGGTGTAGGAACCATTACTTGGAACAACAAATACAATCAACAGTCTCCATTTCTTCTACTGAGGTAGAGAAGTACAATGGAAGAAGTAAAGAAGCCATGTGGCTGCAATGACTATTGGTAGAGATACACATGGAAGCTAAAGGAAGTATTTCTCTTCTATGTGGTGGTCAGAGTTGTATTACTCTTGATTAAGAATCCAGTTCAACATCAGAGGATGAAGAATATTGAGATACATATACGCTTCACCTGTGAGAAGGTGCAAAGTGATGAGATAAATCTCAAGTTCATGTTGACTGAAGAGCAGGTTGCTGACATCTTCACAAAGTCCCTGAGTGCTGCAAAGTTTTGTCACTTTCGTGAAAAGCTTGGATTATCGGAGTTTCCATTGAGGGGGAGTGTGCATGACAATGTCACCTCCTAATGGAACTTAGTTTTTGTAAAAAGACCTTCAGACATATGTAAAAGACCTTCGGGTAAGTGTAAAAAAAGACCTTTGGGAAAGTGTAAAAAGACCTTCGGGCATATATACCTCCTGGGATTATTTTTTAGAAAGAAGTGTAGAAAGTTCATAAATGTGGTCTTCAGTAAACTCTTTAGTGCTATTGAGTTTACTGGTAAACATCTAGTATAAGCATATTGTTAAGGAGGTCCTTGGTTGTAAAAGACTCCTATATGCTTGGGTTCAATAACCTTTTATGAGAACCTGTGAGAACATGTAAAACTCACAAATCATACTTAGCCACTGATCATGGGATGATCTTTGGGATTCCAAATCCTTTTGTACCAAAAGGTAATTTGAGTATGATGAAGGTGTTATAATTCCTTCAATCGATATGCTAGCCTAAAACCTTTATGGTTTAAGGATTGTAAATCCTATAGTGTACCACAGGCAGGTAATCTATTGGCATATGTTATGTTATCCCACTTAACATTAAGGGGGAGTGTTGGAACATAATGATTAAGTGGTCTGGCCAACCCTTAATGTATATGGGTCCATCACTAATATATAGGTTAATATTTAATAATATGAAATATTTATATTTCTATTATTAAATATGCTAACCTAGGTATATACTTTAGGTTAAATATTTAATATCATGAAATGATTATATTTCTAATATTAAATATTATAAACCTAGGTGTATGTGTCAACCATTTTAGGTTGAAAAGGTGGGTCGGGAGACATACCCAATCACCTTATATAAAAAGGACTTTAGGTCCTCATTTGATATATTCAGGAAATATATCAAAGGTGTGCAAATCAAGTGATTTGGTTTTACCCTTGGTAAATAGGGTTTCAAAGGAGGAGGTGATCTTACTGGATGTAAAATAAGTTCTCTGAAGTAAAAGGTTATTTTCAAAGTGGTTTTTACCCTATTGGGGTTTTCCACTATAAATACTATGTCACCTGTGTTATTTATTTTTGTAAGTATTTTTTTATTTACTTATGTTATGATGTAATCTTTATTTAAATATTTATTATAACATTATGTAATATGTAATTTGATTAAATCCGTATTTATTAGAATCTCTCAAATTCTAACAGAACCATGAGGAATAAAGTAATATGCAGGGTTTACATGATAGACAGTGGTATTAGTTACCAACTATAGTGGAGAGGACTGAAAGTGGCCATCAGAATGAGGTGACCAAGAGCTCACAATAAAATAGTATGCTGAATGGGGTCATTAGAGGATTTCTGACATCATTCATTATTGTGTACATGGGTTCAAGAAGAATTGAAGTGTAGAGAGGCCTTTGCAAGATTTGGGTGCCAAATGTTCATGTTGTTAATACCACAAGACCACAGAATGTCATGTGATAAAACAATCTCATAGAGTCGTGAGGCCAAGATTTGGCATAGATAATAAGTATATGCAAGCATGAACTTGATAAATACCACATCAAGTTAGGTGTGCCCCAAAATTTCTTGACAAAAGGAAGATATGGAGTTGACACTAGAAATCAAAGCAAATCTAGAGAAGAAATATGGAGATCAAGTAGTAAAGTTGCATGAAAACAAGCTTCCTAAAGGCTTAGTGAAATTGGAGTCTATCTTCAATCCTATAATGACCAATTTTGAAAAGATGAATCTATAACATACAGATCATAAGGGGAAGATTTAGAACCAATTCTAGTTGGAGAAGTGAACAACACTACAAATTTATGAAATTTGGCCATCGAGCAAGAAAGGTATGAACTTATGCATCAAATTGCCAAGATGTGAATTTCCAAATGTAGCATTTTCTTGGATTTATGAAGACCTAAGAGCATTCAATTCAAAGTCAGCACAACACACAATCAAACTAAATCCAACTTCTAAGCCCATTATGAAAAAGTAGAGACCAGTCAATTCACATATTGAGCCTCTGATGAATAAAGAGTTGAGTAAGGTGATTTTGGCAAGTATCATATTTCTAATCAAACACTCAATGCTGGGTTGTAAATTTGGTCCCAGGTCAAGACAGAAGAGTGGAGATTTCTTAGGTTGGTGTTGAAGTTACATGACTTGAACAAAGCATCCCTAAAATACCACTACTCACTCCCCTCAATGGAGAAAATATTTCAACTGGTGTCTGGATTAGAGAGATTCTCTCTCTTGGATGGCATACTCAGGATACAACCAGAACATGGGTGAAAGAAGATGATCAGTTAAAAATGACTTTCATTACTCAAATGAGGGGCACCTATGCCTATAGAAAAATGCCATTGTGGATTGTCTAATGCTAGAGCCACTTTCCAAAGGGAAATGTATATGTCATTGACAGGATTGATCAATAAAAAAGTTCATGATCTACCAGGATGACATTCCTGTGTTCTCCAAAAATGCAGCAAACCACATTTTTCACCTAAGGAAGGTGTTTCAAAGGTGAATAGTGGATTCAGGGTATCATTGAACCCTAAAAAATGCATAGGGTTCTTGGCCCATGCGGATAGGATTCTAGTCCACATTGTGTCAAAGGAAGGTTTGGAAACTCACCCAGAATGAGAGTTGAAGCTATAAGAGCATTACCATTACCAAGCACATAAGAAGGATCTTCAAAGTTTCTTAGGAAAAATCAATATTTAGTTTATGTAGGTTTTTTGTACCAATATTTTTTTACACTTTTCAAGATCCAATAATGTTACATGTTAAAGAAGATTTTGGCATTGAGTTGGAAAACTGAAGGAAAAACAAGTTTTGCCCTAGGCCATCAAAGAAGTTTAATGAGTCTAGTGATACTAGATTTAATTATGAAGGGATAGTGACAAGATTTGGAGTGATACAACCACTATTATATGATAGATAATGCATTGGAATTCATAGGTTTCAAAATCATAGGATGGGCCATGAGGAATGGGATTTACCTATGCACTTCATCAAATTATTACCCTCAGGGTAATGTAGCCAAGTTAGATTCTAGAAACAAAGAACCTGCTAAATATTAGGTCAGAAGAAATATAAATGAGAATCAGAGAACCTGACACATGAAACTCAAATGTTTCCTTATGAAATGATAGGACAACACCCAAGAGATCTATAGACAAATCTCCATTCAAAAACTTGTCTACGTGAAAGAGGCAGTGTATGCCTAAATCACTTGAGTAACCAGCATATGTAACTCATGAAGCGACACTGCATCATTTATGTCCAAGTAAATGAAACCAATTTTGGAAGCCAGGTATGCAGAGCTGATGGAATTCTGAAGAAACCAGAGAGCACTCACTTCAAACAATGGAGAAGGATCAGGTCACAATCAAGAAATGCTTTAATAAAAAAACAAGAGTAAGGAATTTTTAAGAAGGAGACCTAGTTTTGAAATTGGATGCAGATTAGGAAAAACCAGGAAGGCATTCCAAGTTTGATGCCATTTGGAGTGGCCACTACATGGTCACAAAATGCAAAAGCAGCAATGCCTTCCTGTTGTCTACATTGGAAGGTGAAGAGTTGTAGATTCTGGTAAATGGAGTCTATCTCAACCATTGCTACTAATAAGGAAAGTTCTCACCTTGTACATACTAGTTTAATTTCTCATTCCTCTAAGTGCTTGTGCGCATTTCCTTGTTGTAGTTTAGGTTGCTTTCTTCCTAAGTGCTTTGCATGCTCTACGTGTTCTACTTGGAGCATGTATAATTTCAAAATTTTGTATATATTTGTGGTGTTGTTTTGTTGCTCTTGCATAACCCTTTCAGAGATAGATGAAGCCCCAAGTAAAATAAATTTTATACTCTAAGAAACCATTGCTTAGATATTTCTTATGAAAATTGAGAATGCAAACAATTGGGCTTGTGAATCAGAGGCCGGATCAATATCAGACCATAATTCTCAACTCGATGCCCAATGGATATGACAAGGCAACTGGTCTTTTTCATCTAGTAGGCAGATACCCCTGTGAGCCACCAAATTTGTATCCATATTTCTCCCCCTGGAAAAATATTGGATTAGCCATGACCCCGCACAGAAAGAAAAAAAAACATGTTTGAATCTTACAAATGAGTTTTAGAGGGGCTCTATAATGGAGTAGTGAGGCCTACGAAGGATTAAATACCTTGTGCAAGAAGAAGGCGAAGAAATGACTCTATCAAGAAAATCCAGGCTTTAAATCTATTTAACAGGTTACACGTGGGCTTGGAAATAGAATAGTAGTTTCAAGAAGGACCTGAGTAGTTTCAAAATACCCAGGAGAAAGAAGGAAATGAAAGGGGCAGAGATTTGAAGTCTTCAGGCTTCAAAAAACATTTCAGAATAAGCTAAAAAAAGTGACTAAGTATAGAGATCCAGCAAAATCCTCCATGTGTTCGAATGGTGCTCCTCCAAAGATTAAGATCAAAGGGTCGGCTCAAACAAGTGCCAAGCCTCCACGCATCTATAATTCCAAAATTTTCACTGGCCATTGAAAAGCCTTCGACTCAGTGAAATGGACCAGGTGTTGGCTCAGGGAAATTCCAAAATCAGATCCCAAGGTAGAGATTCAAACTCGTGCCAGCCCTCCACGTATAAAAGGGTCAACAGAGGTCAAAAGGTGGACAAGGTGGGCCTCAAAAAAGGTTAAGTGTAGAATTTTTGGTGGAGATTGCCACATGTCCAAGCGGCACATCTCCAAGGGTAGATCCAAAAGTGGAGGCTCAAACAAGCACCAGTTTGCCACGTATCCCAAGGTGTGAAAAGGTAAGAGGGAGGTCATTGAAAAGTCTAAGAGTTTGTGGAGGTTTCCACGTGTCGATCCAGTGCTCCTTCAGAGGAAAAATCCTAAGCGGGTTTCTAAGTGAGTGCGGAGGCTCCACGTGTCCCATTTCAAAAGAGACATGGTCGGTTTGAATAGTCAAAGCATTGAGAATAACCAAAGGAATGTGCTAAGTGTTAGCATGGCACTAGCTCAAGGGTCAAATAAATAGAATTTTTTCAATAAGCACCAGGCCTCCGTGTGTCTCGGTCAAATACATGACTCCGAACAAAAGACTTAGCCAAAAAAACATAAGGAAACCAAGCAGGTCGTGGAAGAAGCCACATATCAGCCCCGTGCCGCTCCAAAATAAAAACACAAAGGACACACTCAGATATGCACCGGACCTCCATGTGTCCCGTCTTAAAAAGGGAGCCCGTTTTCAAATTGGTTTCCCGCTATTTTGTATAGACCCAACCGAAATTTCAAATAGCCATATATTTTGATTGGAGACTCAGATTTGGGTGGGAGAGGAATTTTAGAGGCATCTCAAAGCCCTCTACACCATGGACACATAAACTAATCATTTTAGTAGGTTTTGGTGGGAAAAAGTCTAGAAAACATCTTCTACTCCATTAGTGCAGGATCCGATGGCTTCCACTACCCAGATATTTAGATTTTGGTTTTCCATCTTCTCTAATATGACAAGCAGGTGTGGGGAACCAGGCTCAAAAGATCATTAGTAGGATTTACAGGGGCATTGTTGGCTAGTAGTTGAGCTCCAAATCAAGTCTCCTGCCTCTCTTTCTTCTTCTGTCTTCACTACATCTATAAAAGAAGGAACTGGGCTCAGGGCTCTGGTATAGACATTCTTCTATTTTGCAGGCTCCCCTTTTCTTCTAGAAAAGGAACTTGTGGAGTTTTCAAACCTTACATTAGACTGTAATACATTTTCTACCTTTTGGACACTTTGTAATGCATTGTTTGTGATTGATTTTAAATCCTTTCTTGTCTCCATTGTTATCATCTGGTCTTCCATTACAAATCTAGTTATCTGTGTGTGACTATTGTATTCGTTTTGTTGGTTTGTGTCTATCGGCAAAGAACTAATGTTCATCATTCCTTTGGTGCATCACCTTGTAGGTTAGTTTTGTTTTCCTATATTCCTTTTATCCATGTCTCCTTGGTAAAACTTTGATTAGGTTTAGGAATAGGCCCTCTGCATGATTTCACGCATGCACCTAAATAGAGGAATACGAACCAACCTTTAATCTACAAATTTTTCCCATTTGCATAGTCCCACACTTTTGGGGAAAACTCAATATTATGTGAATCACACCAAATGACTCTACCTTAGAAAAGTAGATCTAACGACTCATTTGCGGGTGTTATGATTTTGCACTAACAATTTTGGCATGCATGGTGGGGCCTAGAAGTCTCCATATTTGTTACAATAAGATTGATGGACACTTGCTGTGATTCTAAAGTTTAAGAAGTTTAAAATTTTGCATCTAACGACTCAAAAAGGGACAGAATCCACTGGTTTTAGCAGTCCAAAATTTCCAAGTTCATGGGAAGAATATAGACATGGTCAATAACTAGAGAGGAGTGATTATTTTTATATCTAGACTTATCCCCAGATAGAGGGAGAAGAGGGATAAGAGCCCGGATGTCTCCATATCCACCAAATATAGCCATGACAACACCTCCTCCTAGTAGGCCATTTTTTCAACCAAGAAGGGTGCTCATGCCAATCAGCTTGACAAAGCCAAATCCTTAATTCAACTTCACTGGAAACATCCCATTGACTCTAAATGCACAAAATCCAGTCCTGGTGGTAACATTAAAGAGCATCCCATATTTCACTAGAGAGAACCAGACTTCTCCTGGTGACCACGTTCAGGACATTGTAAATGTTTGTACCATCCATGAGATTACAAAGATGGACGTTGCAATCAAGTATCTAGCCTCTACGCTCAAGGGTAAATCTTTACAATGGTTCAGGAGCCTGGAAGCAAGCTCTATTAAATCTTGGAACCATCTGTGCACATCTCTTCACAACCAATTTGGAGAAAAAGGAGATAATTTATCCTTGTTGGAGCAACTCACAACAATCAAGAAAGCTCCAAATGAGAAGCTAAAGGATGTTAAGTTGAGATTTCAACGGACCTGGGATAGGATTCTAGCATTAGTAAATCCCACTAATGAAGGTGCCTTCTTATACTTTCTTAGAGCTTTAAATCCTAACATTGCTTTAATGATTCAGTCAATGGGGGGCACAACCTTACCTACAGCTTATAGACTTTCCATACGAGTTGATAATCATTTAATTTAGGCTATAAATCTTACTCCTAGGCCATCCATGCCTCTATACCCCGAATTATGAAAACCAAGTACCAGTCAGACACCCACAATAGCTCCTATGCCTACTCCTTGGAGTCAAAGTTCAGCTGAAGCCTCCACCTCATCATCTACCATCTCAACATAGCTTCAGAAAGTTATGAAACAACTTCCAAACCTGGGGAATGAATTAGTAACCATCAAATGACAGTAGGCTCATAATTCTAGGCCATATCAGCCTTAATATCAGTGTCAGGTTAGATCCCCGTATCAACAAAATAGACAATCCCTCACTGTAACTCAGAGTCAATACAAGGACAACCTCAAGTTGCTAGACCTTTTAGTTCATATGATCTAAACACAACATCAACATCAAGGGCATTGGTTCCAACAAAGAATAACATGTCACAAGAATATGATCTTTATTTCCCATGTAGTCAGTCACATAATCAATTGATGTGCTTTAATGGTGGACTAAATCAGGATCTGATGGTGTAAGCTATTGGTGTGTCATAAGAACCTAGCCAAGAAGAAAATAATCATCAAGGAGCTTAGTAAGAGGGACCTCCAAGTTAAACTATGCTTGTCAATTGGCAAGATGAATATTTTTGTGCAAAATCAGACTCCTTAAAGTATAGATGCCAATACATGGTCCTAGAGAAGAAATGTTTAGGAAGGACAATCACCAAACTTAGGGAACCCTCAACCTTCCATTACTCCACAAGGTTTTGGTACTCCAAATGCAACTCCCAACATATAGAGCCAATCCAAGCCACCTTCCAAATATACTCAAGAATCGGTTGTAATAACCCATGTGGAAGAGAAAAATGTGCCAGGGAAGGGGCAGAAAAAGGAAATCTCATATAATATCATTAAGAAAATGAAGAAGTCAAGTGTGAACATTTCACTTTGGTTATCACTGCCCATTCCAGGAAAGAGGGATCTGTTGCAGACTACCATGGCCAATTGGTGAAGCTCGAATCAACCCCCTAAAAAGCAAGAGAAAGTGTTTTCCAACACATCTCAAACTAATGGAAACCACGGAGAACAACTAGGTAAGAATTTGAAGCCTCCTCATTTCTATGTTTCATTAATTATTGGAGATAAATTGGTTCATAATTGCATGATTGATTCGGGGGCAAGTAGCTCAGTAATTCCCAAAAAAATAGCTGATCAATTGGGTCTCTAGTATGAAGTCATTGTTGATGGCGAATCACAGCACCCATAAATATCTACAACTCGATGGGTTGAGACTCTCAGTGTGATTGCATAACATGGAGCTTTTCCCAAGTGTGGGACCTTGCAAAATCGGAAAAGCTCTCTGGATGAAGGACAGTTCCTATTCCTCTGTTCAGATGCACACATAAAAATGTAGAGGATTTACTGAAAAAACCTAAACTAACTTTCCAAATAGATAGGGTAAGAAGATGCATAAGAAATAAACCTAAACTAATAAAGGTGATGCACCGAGGAATGAAGAACACCTGTCTTGCCAATAAACACAAACCATTAAAATGCAATGCAAGATCATGCACAGATAACAAAAATTGTAGTGAAAGATCAAGAGGATGCAAATAAACATAGAGATGGTTGAGAATCATCCACAAACATGCATTATTTTCTCCAAAGATTGATACAATACACTACAAAATGCCAAGAGGCAAAGTTGCATTACAGTTTTAAATAGGAGATTTGAACTCCACAAATTCACATGCCAAAGAGAAGAAGGGAGGGGAAAAATAAGAATGTCCAACCTTTAGAAATAAGCCCCTCCTTACAATTTATAGGAAGAATGAGAGAGAAAAGAGAGAGGAATTCCAAATCTACCCCAACCACCTCTAGGTTGCATTTAATTCATCTCATTATGATGGTAGGTGAGAACCCCAGCAAACCCAAAAAGTGGCAGACTATATTTTGAATTTTTTAGAACTTTTTCTCAACTAATTAAATATATCCAGTCACAGTTGGACAGAGGACCTCGTAAGATTTCTGAAAAGTCCAACCTTGTGTGAATCTGAGCTCCCTGTGAAAAGTTATGGCCATTTGAATATTTGTGCCAGGGTTTAATTTCTGTCGGGGTGTCAACGCTCAAAATGTTGTGCCTCCTGAAGATGTGCCTTGGTGCATCGATCCTTATGTTGACATCCTCT